>QWTY01050019.1:0-11526 GCA_008033365.1 Pseudorectes ferrugineus | reverse complement strand
CTGGAAAACCATTTATAACAGGAGTGTGGGCCAGCAGCCCCACGTCTCTTGTCCAGCTCCAGAGCCCAGCAGCTATGACCGGGTGATTCCCACCAGACAAAAACATGTGCCCAGAACTAGAGCACAGCTTCCCAGGAAAGCTGGCAGCAATTCCCATTCTGGGGCAGCACCCCCAAAAACCCTTCCCGCAGCGGGGCCGCGGTGCAGGGTGGGCACTGCCTGTCAGAGCAGATCTGCAGCTGCTGCAGTGGGGATCGTCAGGAGCTGTCCTAAAACACTTTGCTTAGAAAAATTAATAACTCGCCTTTTAAGTCCTCTTTCTAGAGGCTGCACAACTTCAATTGAAATGATAATTTTAAGAATTAAAATACAGCAGAGAAACAGCAACGACTTTATCAAATTATAAGTACAGAGAACGTGGTTTCCTTCAACCTTTATAGTGAAAATTATTTTCATATTAAAAAAAAATCAAAGAACTGTTACTGTATTCCTGGGGTTTTAAAGAAGTAATGAGCAGTAAACTCCAGCAATTATTCCCATACATTATTAAATGTCACTGTTAAACAGCTGCACACTCTGAAAAGGAAGAGGCATCAATTCAGGGAGGAAACTTTGGGCTGATTTCACACTCCTTCCCCGTGATGCCTGGATAATTTTATGCACAGCATCACCAATAAAAGTAGAGTTTTCTTGATATCTGTTTGACTATGAGTTTAACTGAAAAGCTTTAATACCATCTTGTGTGTTAATTCAAGCAGCAAAACCCCCTTTCGTGCTCCTAAATGATACAAAATCAGATCTATTATCACATTTCAAACATGATATTCACTGACACGAAAGGATTTGTGTTGCTTTACCCATCCCCTACCTCAGAGTTTGCAGTTGTCTTTATCCTCAGCAACAATTACTCCAGCAAGGGCAGCTTTAGTGAAATGTCACACTTTAAACCCAAGAAACAAGATCAAATATCCAAGGTGAAACTGCCCTGATCCTTTGGAGGGTCAGGGGAAAAGATACCTTTGGGGTTTTCTGTCAAATTCTTTATTATTTCTGATAGGACCTAAAGGATAATCGCAGTGGCAACATGTTTTATTTATTATATTTATATCCAAGTGAGTGTGCTTTTATTCCTACTTACAATTTAACATGTTAAACCCTACACTAACAGGAAACCAAAAATGCAATAAATTGTGATCCAGTACAAAATCTTAGAAATTAACAGAAACCCTATTTTTTCCCCTAATAAAAATAGTGCTTAATTTGCTCCTAATTCCTACTTTCCTGCGATTTCAAATCCGTCTGTGCACAAGGATGCCAGCTGCTCTCACCCTGCAAGCTCAAATCCAGGCAGCTCTGGGAGTTGCTGGGGCGACCACAGGAAACCCAGTTGGCTTCACAGGTCCCTGGCAGGGTTTTACAGCAATGAGGGGGAAGGATGGTTCCAGAGGTGTGCAGCTCCATCAAGACACTGACACGAAGCATCCACTAAAATGAGATAAGTTTTATGAAATTATTGTGTGTGAGAGCACAGATCTCCTGAAGGGAGCCGGTGGCGAGGTGGGGGTCAGGCTCTTCTCCCAGGGGACAAGCGCCAGGACAAGAAGAAACAGCTGCAAGTTGCACCAGGGGGGTTCAGGTTGGATATTTGGGAAAGTTTCTTCATGAGAAGCGTGGTTAGGAACTGGAACAGACTGCCCAGGGCAGTGGAGGGGTCACCGTCCCTGGAGGTGCTCAGAAAACACCCAGATGTGGCACTTCATAATCAGCGTTAGTGGACACGGGGATGATGGGTCAGAGGTTGGACCTGAGGATCCTGGAGGTGTTTCCCAAGCTCAGAGATCCCGTGTTTGTGTGAGATACCCCCAGGAGAGCCATCTGCAAGCAGGAGAGGGAGTTTTCCGAGTAACACAGGGACAGTTTGTCTCAGGCCTTACTTATCAATTAAGGAGAAATTTATAACACCCCCAGAACGGGGTGGTAGCTGAGATTCAGGCGATCACAGCCTGCTGGTGATAACAGGTGTTGTTAAGATGAAGTCCAGGCTTCATAATGTAAACAAATCATTAAAATTGTGGAAACAGTTACAATCCGTTTTATAAAAACATCCTCAAGTCCTTCAGAGGTCGCTCACTGTATGGTATGATCAGGAAAGGAAGTGATAGTGTCTAAAAATACCAGGCAAAGAATCTTCAACTGACCTACAGGAAAACTGCAGTGATTTTCATGGAAATAAAATGGGATAAAGGGAAAGTGAATAGCATAAGGGGTAGAAACTCAGAATAATATTAAGAGAATAAGAAAAATCAGTATCTAGCAAGAATCAGAACAGCAAACCCTACTTTTCTAATTAATAAACCGAGGAAGTGTAATATAAATAATGCCAGTCAGGGAGGGTGTACTGGAAATTGATCCTGTCAAGCCGAATTGACATCTTCTTTTAATGAGGTGATGAGCTTGGTTGATAAAGGTAATAGTGTTGTGGTAATGGGTGTCTGTACAGCATCTGAATTGCACCACGTCACATTTTAATTAAGCAAGCAGAACAATGTAAGGTGCAGACAATAAACAAGCCGAGCACTAACAAGGAGCGTGCGGCGGCTCTGGCTGTGGCTCTGTGAATCCCAAACGCTCCCACTCCAGACACTCTGGCTACAGCAGCTCACATCGGCTGCTGCGTGTGGCCCTTCCCAGCCCTCTGCTCCGTGTCACAGCATTGGGGCAGCGTTTTTGAACTCCAGAGAGCAGGAGAAACGCTGTACTGTGCTCTCTCCATCTCAGATGCCGCTATTGTACACAGCTTTTCTTTTCTTTTTTTCTCCCAAAGCAATGTGTGCTCTCTGCTTCTGGTTGTTTGAACCATATTTCCCCAAGTCCAGTGGATTTGTGATATTTATACCCTGTTGACTTTAACAGCAGAGGATCCACTCTTTTATTCCTTCAGTCTTTGCTCTGCAGATCATTCATGTCAGAGCCATGCCAACTGCACCACTGCAGCAGTGTGGTGTGAAAGCAGAAGAGGGGTCCCCGGAGGAGGCTGGTGCACCAGGACACAGAATGCCAGCACTGTGCTCTGGGGCTGGTTTTCTGATCTGCCCCCAGCACCACTTCTCCGTGGTCTCTTTGACCCATCCTGACACCTGCACTGATTTTCTCTGAACTCCTGCACTCTGGAGTCTTCAGCATCTCAGTGCTCGCAGACACCTGCAATTTGCTCTTTGGTCAGGAGCCAGGAGTTGCCTTCTCCTCTCCCATCCTGGAGAACCCTTCCTGGGGCCGTCAGTGAGGGGGCACTGCTGGGGCAGCTGTGTTAGTTTTGGTTTGGATACCAGTGCTGTAGGTTTGGGGTGGGCAGCTTCCCATGGCACAACAACGGGGTCGATTCTGGGCACCAGAACCCCCCTGGCAACCCCAGCGGTTCCACTCGGCTGCCACGGGGTTGTAGCCTCAGCTTGCCTTGGCACTGTGAGGTGAGAATGTGTGCTGAGCAGAGCAGGGCTCTGCTGGCTGCTGAGAAGGGCAGGGGAACACGTGCTGTTTTATTTTCCTCAAGAGAGAAGTCTGGCAGTGAACACAGAGAGAAAGCAAGACAGGAATGTGTGGGGAACACAGTGTGGCTAATTTTTCCCTCTCTGCTTTGTTTTGTTTTAGGCAGTGACCCTTATCTGACAGCACTGCTCTGCCCATGAAAGGCATTGAACGCAGACAGTGCTCACATGGTGATTTTGATAGTGTACAATATCCTTAATAACATATTCATTTAGTGTTTGATCGATGTGAAGTTATTTCATCTCCTGGCTGGCTGTTTTCAGATGATGAGTATGAATCAGAATCTATGATTATGGCAATCCATTAGACATACCCCAGCCTTCTGTCTCTCCCATTCTGAAGGCTTTCTTAACACACTCACACTTATATTTATAAATACACATGTATCACTGTGTATTTATTTAATTGAATATATATATTAACATATATTTAATTTAATATATCTGTATTTATGTAGATATAAATGCACACAAGCACTGGTGTCAGTGCTGGGTGCCAGAGCAGCCCTGCAGAAATGCAGAGGGCCCCTGGATCCCTGGAATTGTCCAAGGCCAGGTTGGACAGGGCTTGGAGCAGCCTGGGACAGTGGAAGGTGTTGGGGGGGGCTGGAACAGGATGGACTTTCAGGTCCCCCCCAGCCAAGGCCATTCTGTGATTCTGTGATCCAGTGCAAAACGTCAGGCAGGGATGTAAGGGAAGCACTGTGAATATGTAGGAAGGTTTCATTCCATCTCCAGCACATGTGACTCCTCAATTAAATCAAAGTGCTGTCACTTCAGGGTGTGTGGCAAAAGGTGGGTAAGAAACTGGGGTGTGCATTGCTGTAACAGGCAGGGCATAACTGCCCTCAGCACCAAAATGCAATTTACAGTCCTGCTGCAATGAAAATAATCAGCCCAGGATTTGTAGGAGAGGAGCAGCAATTCCTCCTCGACGATCAAGTGCCCGACTCGGAGCTCCTTTAGTGACTGATCTGCAGAGATGTTTCTGGAAACCTGACTGCATTCCAAGTTCGGCATCTAAAAGCTGGAACACCCCAAACTACAGCTGATCTTGGTAAATGCTGTCCTTAAGGACTCTGGCAAAAATTAGGAACAGTGTGAAGGTCTAATTTTCTGAATGACAGAGTAAATCATAACTGGAGGCAGTTGCTTAATTAAGGCTGTGCAACTAAATGACTTCTCAATGTTCTGGCAGTTCCAAGAAAGCCAGAAGTCATTTCAGGTCAAACAAAATGGTTCATTTAACCCAGAGCAAGTTCATGACGCTTCATGGCCACCAATATGTTTTTGTCTATCAAAACCCCAATATTCCCTTTCCAGCTACGGGTTCCTGGGGCAGGATGGGGAGGGGGAGGCTGAGCCAGAGTCAGGATAACCCAAGGTTTCTGCCACACACTTGCAAAAAAGGGAGGTCACAGAGACTCTTCCTGGGCAAACAGACAATGAGATAAAAGTAATGACTAATTTCTTGTTAATAAATCATTATTGATGACTTTTTAGGGAGAAAAATGTGCAAGGGCTTCTACTCGAAATATTGAAGGCAATTAAAGAAATGACTGACATCCAGTTTTGGAGTCCCTTAAAGCTTCAGGGATGTGTTTGGCTCTTGCACACACCCACCTGCCACCCCTCCATCTCCCATCCCTGCCAGCCTGGCAGCAGATGACTGCAACCAGAAGTGGGGTTTGATCTGCTTGGCAATGGCTTATTCACAAAACCCCCTCGATATAAATCATATTCTGTGAGTTTGGAACTGACTGGCAGCTTCCTGCACCTGATGCAGAGTGTGGGGTGGGGCAGTGAGGTCCCCAGGGCTCCCCTTGCCTGGCAGATGGGACGAGGACACCCCGGGCTGTGCCCACACCCCCTGGGGTGCCCCATCTTGCAGGGGCTGGATCTGCCTTTCAGACTTGGCTGGGCATTTCTGTTGGTGTCAGTGCTCTCTTCGGGCTGTAGAGGATAAAATGGAAACCAGGCAGATTGTCCTATAAAAAAGCACAGGTGGGGAACCTCTACTTAGTCAACAAACAAATAAAAAGGGTAGGGAGAGGTGCTCACGTGTGAAAAGAGAGGTGTTTGTGATGTCTGGCTTAGCAGTGCTCTTTATTCCCGGGCAAATGCCGTGGCCGGCTGATGTCAGCTGCCTGCACTGGATAAAATCTGACTTGGAGATAAATGGAAAATCCTGCACATCCCAGTGACAGCGATAACACCTCCGGAGAGGGGCCAAAGCTGGCAGGACTCACGGGTGACCCCAATAAATGTCTCATGATTAAACTGTTGCTTTGGAGCTGTCCCATTTCCAGGCTCGAACGTTCCGCTGCCGCTCGGCTTCCCCGATGAGCTGGAGGAGGCGGGAGGAATTCCCAAATAACCCCCATTCCCTGCCAGGCAGCGTGGTGCTCGGTGATCCATCCATCTCCTCTCAGAGCGTTGTCGCTGCACCCCGCGGGCGTCCCTCGCCTGTGATTGCAGGGCCGCGTGTGCTCTGCCTCTCACCCAGCGGCTCGCGAGGAGCTATATTTAGAGCCAGCCGCCTCCCAGCACCATCTTCACACTCGAAAGCACAGGATGGTTTGAAGAAAAGTGTTTTCATTTTGAACGGTTCCAGAACGCGAGTCTCCGGAGCGCTCCGGCAGCAGCTCCCGCCGGCTGCCGCGGATGTTGGGGTTCGCACCCGGCAGGTGCGAGAGCCGGGGGGCGAACAGCTCCTCCACACTGCTGCTCAGCTGGGAGGGGGTGAGAGAGCAGAAAAACAGCAGTGGAGCAGCGAGCAGTGCTCTGCCTGGGGAGAATGCCCGATTCCACACCCCGCCTCTGCTCACGGCCGGGCATTATTTCATGTTTTTCCCATCAGTGACGTGATCCGACTGACCTCACCTCCAAGAAACTGCTCCCTCAGAAGAGCAGACACGTTGTCATCGACTTTAAATAACTCTGAACACTGTGCAAAAATGGCATGTGTTGCTATAAATAGATCTCACACCTTTCCAACAGTCAAAGGATCCATTTTTAAGAGCTTTGCTGCTTTTTTTTCCTCCAAAAATCAGTGATCTGAAGGTCAATTTTAATTTCCTGTGCGCATCAAATGAACTCATCCCCTCTCACAACCAGCCACTCGTGGCTGCAGGGCGGACCAACATAATTCTATTTCCACCCTAATTCAGAAACTTATTTTTCATGAGCTTAAGTCTCATTGACTTCACTGGACACTGAGCATTACCTTAAATTATTAATGCAGTTAAGTCATAGACAGAAATGAAAGCCTGGTCAGGAATACTGAGAGTCACTTGCATGAACCCCTCAGTTATGGAAGAATCAGTGCGAATCGTGGATGTCATGGAAACAGGATTTTTTTCTCAGGGTGTTTTACAGAGGTGGGGATTTTTGTTGCATTTGCAAAGAGAAGCAAAAGGGGTCTGAGGGATGAGAGCACAAGGTTAATTTTGTCCGCTTAGTCAACCCCTTTGACAAAACAAAGAACTTCCCACAAAAATTAAATGTACAGCCAGGAGACGGCCAAAAATCTGGATTTATGGTATGTGACAGGAATGTGATTTCTCATGATAAGGATAAATAAAATTTTAGAACATTTCAGCATTTCTGAAATGTATCATCATGAACTCCGTGCATTCCACGTTTTCTGGAATCACGTGTCGAGTGCATACGCTCCCACAGCTCACACACAAACAGTTCCTTACTCTTTTCTTTTTTATGTACTCACATGATAGCACTGAAATAAAATTTCAAATTCACATATCTTTACTACATCAAACTTGAAACTGCACCTAAAGGATGGCTGTGACAGATTAATGGCACCAGCACTTGTGGTGAGGATATGAAAAGTGATATTCTCGCCTATATCCCATGTGCATATTTATATGGAGAATGCCATAAATATCCTTTGGAGATGCTGGCTTGTCTGCACGGCTGCTCTTCCCAGGCCACACAAAATGGATTTACGTCACGTCCCAGTAGCTTTCTTACCCCCAACCTGTGCAACAAAGAGACCCAGGGCTTGTGTGGCTGCACCCCACTCCCAGAAACCACATATAGTTTTCAAAATTTTTACCTTTTGCGTGAAAAAATGAATGTGCTGCTTTGCACCAGGCAGGAGAGACCCTCAGTTTTGGGCAAGAAGCTCTTCTGGTCATTTGTTCATTTCTCAAGCAGCAGTGCTTTGTCACAAACTCATTTTCCAAAGCACTCCCTATATATTAGTCTTAAATTTAACCTGCTGAATCTGAAACAGACTAATTTGACAAAATTAAGGTACCGAAAAGAGAGAAGTAGAAAGAAAAACAACTTCAAGGGATGTGTGAGTTAACCTCAGCCATTTCCCACTTTAACTTAAAACCTCATTTACCTCCTAGACTTGTCACATCAGTGTGACCTCAATTAAACCCACTTATTCCTCTTACACGGCCCCTCTGCGTTTGCCTCTTTGTTTTACAATGCCAGCTGAGATAGGATAAAGAATAATTCCAATTATTCCCTGTGTGTGCCGGCGGATTAAGGATGACATATGGCCTGGTGGAGGTGTCTGGAGGAAAAGGGCCAGCAAAGGGGGCTCTGGAAAGGCTCTGCCTGTCCTCAGGCACCGCTGGCTGTGCCAAGTGCCGGAGCCTGGGCTGCTGCACGGGCTGGAAGGGAGGGCAGTGACCAGCGTGGTCTGGGAGGCTGAGCTGGGATGGCCATCAAGGGGGGACACGCCTGCTGAGCCTCCTGTCACCAGCTGGCTGTGATGGGGCCAGCCCTGCCCTGGGCACGTCCCAGCTGCTCCTGTTCTGCTGGCACCGAGCCCCAGCAGCGCCCCAGGGCTCCGACATACCCCACATCCATCTACTCTCACACGCTGGCAGCAGAAGAGTTTCAGTCCCTTTGCCTACCAAAAGAACAAATTCGGTGTCTGTCAGCGGCACGTCACAGAGCACACTCCACAATACTTAATTTTTAAACAGGTTTTCTACACAAAAACATTTTACTTCTAATACTGTATTTTTACCCTGATTTCCTCATTAGGTGTGCTGAAAAACAGCAGCTCTGACACTGCCCTGGTATAGAAGACACTGTAATGACACAAGCAAATCTAAAAGGCTTTTAGAAGCCACCCCAAAGCAGCTTCTTTTAATATAAAACAGCAGAGACCCACCAACAGAGTCATTGTGATTTATGCCGGCTGCAATTCTGGCCCACACTATTTAACGGCTTTTATTAAATATTTAATTGTCCTTTTGAATACTTCCCTTGATCTCTGCCCTTTTCTCCTGGGATGGGTTCCCAGGCAGCCAGCACTGACACTGCTTCTATGAGAATATTAAATGTTTATAGTGATTTTTATATGGGATGATCTCAAAGTGCTTGACACAGTGAAAGGATTAGTCACCTCACCTTTGAAATGGAACACGTCCTCCTCGCTGCTCGGAAAACATTATTTACTGCAAGTCTTTCAGGACAGAACTAATAAGGGGGAGATGTATCCCCAGAGCCAGAGGTGAATCACTCAAGCGTGACTCTGGCCAGGACAGCGAGGTCAGGCTCTGTGCTCACTGCAGGGAGATGCCATTCCATCCCTGAGCACAGACCTGCAGCCCACCCGGCTACTGCTCTGCCACGCAGCCAAGGAGGGTCCAGCCACCACACAATCCCAGAATGTGCTGAGATGGAAGGCACCCACAAGGATCATTGAGCCCAGCTCCTGGCCCGACTCTGGGTCATTTACACTGTTATGGGTTGGGCTTGGTCTGACAATGCAATGTCCTAAATGTGTGGTTTTCCTCCTTTTTCAGCTGTAATTTACTACTTTGAGTTTAACTGAGACGCTTTATTTCGTTTTTTATACAAGCCAGCATCTTCCACGAGTGCCCAATTAAAAGCAGGAACATTTTTCTCTAGCACAAGCTGCAGTGACAGCGGTGGCTGTGAGAGGCTCCCCAGCCACGTCCTTCTGGCTGCGCAGGGGACACCACCCAGCTCCCCTCGGCCAAGAACCTGCGTGTCCCGGGGGATGGCCCAGGCCTGGAGCTGTGGGTCGGGGGTGGTTTGGTGCTCTGACTCCATGGAGTGAGGGCGCCTGTGTTGGAATTGTCATTTATTGCTGTCACAGAATCACAAAGGGGATTGGCTCAGCTGGTCAGAGCCTGGTGCTGGTAACACCAATGGGCTCTACCCATGCACGGGCCACTCACTGAAGACTTGGACTTGATGATCCTCGTGGGTCCCTTCCAACTCAGAATATTCTGTGACTGTGGGTTGGAAGGGACCTTTAAAGCTCGTCTAGTCCCAGCCTCCCTGCCATGGGCAGTTCTTGGCTGGCCCTGGTTTTCCATAGAGTGTTCCAGAAACCCAAGGAGTCTCTTTAGGAGCTGAAATGCAATTTGGCTCCTGGAATGTCCTCATATTTTATTTAAACAACAAAATGGATCTTAATTTTTGATATGCACAATACATATTGATAGGCCAGGATGCTGAGGAGAAATTGCCTTCTGTTTTCAGCAAGGAGAGCTGTGGGTAGGGGGTGGGTGTGGGTGGGCTTATGTGGGACCTTCCAGCTGGGCTCAAACCCTCCTGCAGCCATCAGGACACTCGTTCCTTGTGCCATCACAAAGGCACCGGGCCTGCCCCTCACAGGGCACCATCAGGGGACAGAAACCACTGTCATCCCTCGTCCTTGTCCTCTGAGGTCTCTAGGACAGGCTAAATGACATGGAACCGTGAAATCGCTAAGGTTTGAAAAGACCCCCAAGATCTTCAAGTCCAGTCTTTGACAAACACCCCCATGCCCACCAAACCCTGTCACAGAGTGCAATGTCTGCTTGCCTTTGTCCCCTTTCAGGGACGGAGGCTCCGCCGCTGCCTCGGGCAGCCCTTCCTGTCCTCGGCCACTCGGTCAGTGAGAGAGGTGCAAGTATTTTGAAAAAGCTGCTGCTTTAATTCTGTAGCATGCAGCAGAAGGGTGAAATCCCAGCCGAGCCGGAGTCTCAGAGCACGTGCTGGTCTGGCTGGAGCCCCCACCATCGGTTTCCATGGCACTGCACGCTGACACTGAGAAATCAATGCTGACAAACGACTTGCTTTGCTAAACCTGCAGCAGTTTAACATTAGAAACGTGGGGAGACAACACGTGATGAAAGCCACGGGGTCCGGCCAGGGGGAATCCAAACAGGCTGTGCTTCCCACTCAGGAGCAAAGCCATGCTGAACAGAGCAAATGGGCTTTACTTCCAGAGAGAAAATGCTGAAGGAATACGAATCAGAGCTGCACAGTGAAGATCAATTGAAATACACTTATTTCCTTCCACGCAGCCATGAGCTTTGACTCTGTACAGACACAAACACGTATTTACTGTGCTGAATAAACTCATAAATTATTCTTTAACTGCAAGAAACTATTAGGTGTGAAATCATGAGAAAGTTATTAAATGGGGCTGGCTAATGTTTACAGAATGGGTGGAACGTTCTGTACCCTCTGATGTAGCAATACAGAACATGTCGATGTTTAGGAATCATAATAAAAATCTTTTATGAGAGCAGCAGCACAGCTGCAGTAAAGGACTGAAGGATGTTGGAGAAACTTCACTGCAGCTGCCCTGAAGGGGCTGACAGACCTTTGAACCACAGTGAGCAGGCTGAGGAACCCGGGGTCTGTGCACCCCTTCAGGCCTGCCTGGGGTGATCAAATTGTGGCCTTCCAGTGCCTGAAGGGGCCAACAAAAACATGGAAAGGGACCATTTACAAGAGCTGGAGGGACAGGACACAGGGAATGGCTTCCCACTGCCAGAGGGCAGGGCTGGATGGGATATTGGGAAGGAATTGTTCCCTGGGAGGGTGGGGAGGCCCTGGCACAGGGTGCCCAGAGCAGCTGTGGCTGCCCCTGGATCCCTGGCAGTGTCCAAGGCCAGGTTGGACATTGGGGCTTGGAGCAGCCTGGGACAGTGGAAGGTGTCCCTGCCCATGGCAGGGGGTGGGAACAGGATGA
>QWTY01050018.1:0-10480 GCA_008033365.1 Pseudorectes ferrugineus | reverse complement strand
TAGAGTCACTAATACCTTGTTTTATTTACGGCTTTCCCTCTTGCAGTCAGTACCCCAACTTGTGGTCCGTGAGTAACAGCACCATCACGCCGGTGTCCCAGCCGAGCGGGATGTCCAACGGGCTGAGCTCCCAGTTCCTGCGTGGCTCCCCGGCTCACTACTCTGCTCTGCCCCACCCGGTCACGGCCGCCTCTTCTGCCTCACCCCTGTACGACGGCGCGGCGCCCACGGACCTGCCCGACAGCCAGTACGACGCCTCTGCACATGCCAGGCTGGCATCCACGTGGACACCCGTCACCCCCCCTTCCATGTAAACCCAGGCCTCTTCCTCTAAGACACTTTGAGCTACCGAATTACTTTAGATGCTTAATCCTTGAGGAAGAGAAAAAGGAGATGTGAAGGAAACTGCAAACAAAAAGCATCTGCACTGCTCTGCATAGAGCATCCACGTTATACCTCTTATAGTGAACGGTGCATCACTGATTTCATGTAGAGTTTACAAACCTGGTGAGTGTGCAATTCTGAGAGCAGATTCACTGCTTTTAATATTTTTTCTTTTTTAAAGTTTGATAGACCTAAGTTAAGATTTTTACTTGGATTCCAGATTTCTCAGTGTTCTGATACATTCAGACCTGAAATTTGGCATCGTTCTTGAGTCAGTTACTCCTAACTGTTTTTCAGTTAATTTTTTTTAAATGGCAAACTTAGCTATAGTCATGAGAAGACTTTTATTAACCATCTAGTTAGAAGCATTCTGAAATATGCACAAATGTAGCTGAGGAGTGAAGTTTTTGAAAAATCATGTGCACTAACACGTATTTGCTTCACAAATACGTTGTGTTCTTAACTGTATGCTTATTTCCTTGCTGCTGAATTAATGTCAAGACAATCTTCAAGAACTATATTCTTCCCAATAAAAACAGTATTAATGTTTGGTCTAAAAAGTTTTACCCAAAAGACTCCTTTTAGAGGTAAGTTTTGCTGTTGATCGTGTAGGTTTCAAATACCCATCAGCTTAGCTAAACGTCTCATTTTCAAACAGACAGTGTCTAATTAGGAGCCTTATCCAAAACCTTTCTGAACCATTGAAAATACATCACTTGGCATTTTGTTTTGGTTTTTTTGAACCTTTGGCTCAGGCCTTAAGGGAAGGAATTCAATACCTGGGGAATCATTGTAATTTATTTTATTTCAATCTTGTATTCTGCTCTATATTTATTATTTGGTAAGTTACAACTTTATCTTCTACATGTTAAGATATGTAAATAATCCCTCAGTTTACAGTGAACTCTTTTAAGACAATCATATGTGGGATATGTCACCCAATGGCACATTGAACAGCATGGATGTAAGTAGTTAACTTCCTGGAAGAGGGAAATCTGTAGTTGCCAAGGATTTTGCACAAATGTGCAGATATACTAAGATTTAAAATATACTGACTGCTTGACTTGCTGGAAGGAACAGGTCTTGATAAAATAATTCCTTCATTAATGATATGAAGTAATGTGATCCAAATTCCTAATGCAGGTGAACCCAAAACATTGGCTGAAAGTGTGCCCTTAGACATGTCTCTTTCTCCCACTGTCTCTTGCAAATACAGATCCTGAGGAAAGTGAGTTCTTTTGCATAAGCCATAATAAATAACTTTTATAATGAAGTGCCTAATATAGCAAAGCAAAATTCTGTATCAGGGAATTCCTTAAATAACTCATTGATGTGTGCTTATGTGCTACAGTGGCAGCTTTAAGATGAAAAAGCAAATGTTTGCCACCATTTTGGTCTGTTTGGTACCCTTTGGGCAGGTCCCTGCACCTAGAAAGGCTTTGGCAGGGCTTCTTCCCTGCAGAAGGGTCTGTGTGTGACTGCAGGAAGCAGTCTCCCAGAGGTACTCCAGCAGGAGACAGCACCAGAAGTGGATGGCTGCACAGCCACATCCTCTGTCAATATGTAAATATTGATCTAAGTGCTCCTATTTTATTGTGAAGGTAAATTGTGTAAATGATGTAAGTGCATTATTATTTAGACTATTTTGTAGAAATTAGCAGTATATTTCATTGTGAGGTTTTATACTTGTATTTTGGACGTATAATTTAAGTTAAAAAAAAGAAGTAAAGATTCTTAAGAAAAACTCTCATGCTTGATTTTCAGTTTGTGGGGGCAGTGGGAAAGGCGAAACAAATGCACATCAGCCATATCAAACCTACAGTGTGCTGACCTTCCACGCCGTGGTTTCACAAATGGTTCCTGCTGCATGTCAGCTTCTGTCTGTGGGCAAAAGTTCAGAGTTCTCATCCACCTCTCCCTGCTTTCTCCCCCTGCCCCAACTCTGTTTCTGCCTCATTTTGGTAAATCCTTGACTGACTGGTATTCAGAGATGGTCACTGCATTTGGTGCTGGGTGAAAGCTCTTTTCCCACAGTGACCAGTTTCTAGGGTAAATGCTGGAGCTGGATGCAAGCCTGGCAGCTGCTGAGTTATACCTTGATAACCAAGTAATAAATGCCAAGCCTCTGCCTGGTACTTTCAGCTGCTTCAGGAGTCTGTTATCAGCTGCTGAGCACTACCATGGCTCTGTGTGTAGCTGAGCATGCACATGCCACTTCTGAGAGCTGACATGGTGGGGGAGCCCAGCTCGTGTTGGGGAGGGAGCCAGCTTTATCCCTTGCCTCAGAGCTGTGCCCTCAAGGCAGACATGTCAGGGGACAAGGATGATCAATCTGCCATAGAATCGTTTAGTTTGGAAAGGACCTTTGACACTGAGTCCAACCATTAACCCAGCACGGCAAAGCCCACCACTAAACCATATCTCTAAGTGTCACATCTACACGTCTTCTAAATACATCCAGGGATGGGGACTCCACCCTTTCCCTGGGCAGTCTGTACACTGAAGGGGACCCATAAAGCAGGAGAGGTGCTAGGCCTAGGGCTGGAAGCTGTCTCTGTCCATGGGGTCTTTCTCGCACAGAGTCTTGCATGGAGAACAGCCCACAGCTGCTGCCCAGCACAGGGGTCAGCAGTTTCTCAGGTTCTTGCAGATCCTGTACTGAAGAAGTGGTTCCATGTCCATGTGGACAAAAATAGTTGAGGCTATTTATTATAAAAATGAGCTATGGCTCTCTGAACTAATCTGCCTGCAGCTCGAGCCTTGGGGCTGTGAAGTGAAGGCGCTCAGCCCTGCTTAATGCTGGTATCAGATGGATCTTACCTAGTTGGCTTTTTTGGTGTGGGATTCCCCCACCCCCCCACACTTTCAAATTAAAGAAACCAAAACCTTTCGTTGGATGCACTTTGCAAACCACTTTAAAGCAGATGGAACATTTCAGTATCTATGTACTTGCACCTGAAAATGAACTTTGTGTGGCCGTTCTGGAGAAGTTTTTCTCACCCGTGGGCTCAGGGCAGCAGTGCTGCGCTGTTCTCCTTCCTCAGCTGCTGGCTGGTGCAGCCCTGGTGCTGCTGGTGGAGGCTAGAGGAAGAGGTACCAATGTAGGCAGCATTTCCAAATGCCAAGGAAGGCTGGTGTGAGATATCTCAAACAGCCCCACCTGTGAGTGTGGCTCTGCTCTTTCCCTGTACCAGCTCCACCATGACTCCTCACTGCTCCCGACTGCGCTGCACACCAGACAAATGCTGGGGCTACAGACTACTGTGAGGCTGGGAGATATCCAAATGCTCCGAACTCTTAGGAAACCTAGTGGGTTTGTCATCTCAATGGGTAAATGCTTTTTACCTTTATTTTCCTTTGGGCAACAAATAATTGCTGGCTGTAAAAACATCTTTGTAAAACCTGCACCCCAATTGTGCAGAAACGTCTTACTCTGCCTCCAAAAGCCATGTCAATACTCAGTTCCAACCAGGAGTAAAATGTGAGATTTGGTATTCTCATGCTTGTCTGCAGCCTGACTGTCCCCAACAGATGTCGATTAAATTTATGAGTAGACATAATACACATTAAGGTACTGCATCACTCATGTAAATATAAATAAAATAAAAATTAATAAAAATTAAAAGTAAAAAAAATTAACCCCCCCCAAAATATATTTGAAGACAAGTATAAAGAAGACAGAAGTAGAAACATGTAATTTTTTTTTTAAACCACACAGAAACTCATTCCAGAGGTTTATATCGGTGCAGAAAATAATGTCTTCTTTAGAGGTTCTGGCTTTAGCTGCTCCTGGATGCCTGTGCCTTTGGGAACTGAGGTAAAGAAAACAAGGGAGCCAGTCTGAGTGGTGCATGGTGCAGTTCCAGTATTTCTCATAATGTCTAGTAGCACCTTACAGACACAGTTATTCTTGACAATATCAAAAATTCTTGAGAAGACAACAATCCAAACCCAGGTTCTCCCACCAATGTGATATCAAGGATCTGGACACTGGGCTTTAAACCCCAAGATTATATGGCTGGCTACAGCAGTTGCTTTTGTAAACAGAGAAGGCACAGGGCTTCTCAGGAATCTCCTCCTGGAGCTACCAGTGCTCTACCATTCATAGAATTTATCTTTCTGTCCTTTGTGTTCATCTGCACCCCCTGCTCTCCTAAGTGGACGCTGCTAGTTTTATTCCTGTCTTTGTTAGCGGAAGTGCTGGCTTGTGTTTATCATGTTTATCATTTCTCAAGTCTATCTACACTGCCAGTAGGAGCAGGGGAGGTGCTGAAGCCCATTCCCAGTGACAGCTTCCCAGAGGTGGATGTTGGCTGGTCAGTGTGGAGCAAACAGCAGTCCACTGGGGCTGCCATATGTTGCATACTTCCTGTATGATCACACAGCTCACTGCAATTCAAATTTCAAGCCAATCAAGGCTTCCCTCCTCCCCCATGCCCCTTTTTTTTTGGAATGGCACAGTTACCATAATAGACTTCTGGTGCTGCACTCCTGACACGTCTCTGAGCCTTGTCTCTCAAGGCACCACTGGAGATGGTGCCACGGGTATGTGACCCTAGGACTCGTAGGGATGACAGTCTGTACCTGCTGGGAAAGCAGCTTGAAGCTTTTTCTTGCTTTTTCCCTCTCCTCTCCCAGTCTTGCAGCACTACAAAAGTAGGTTACTGTTTCTTGATGCTAGTAAACTAATTAATTGCTTCAGTAATTCCATAAATGCCAATAATTCCTCTGTGATATGCAATTACCAGACTTGTACCAGAGAGTTGGAAGGGGTTTCCTGAATCTAGTTCCTTAATTATAGAAAATCCCTTCACCAAGACCTTTTGGGAAAGCACCAGGGTTCAGCTTAAAAACAATGGGTGAGATTCTGGGGAGGTTTCTGTGTGTACTTGTGTACCTGTGGCAAGTGGTGTTGCTTTTTTTGACTGGCAGACTTTTGCAGCCCCCTTGCTTCTCATTGCTTAGGAGCTATCTTTTAATTGCCAGCTGAAATTTATCTGTAATAGTCTTATGACTATCTGATCTTGAGCCAAAACCTATTCCCAGCTTAAATGATTCTTCTCCCTTGGTAGTCTTTAAGCTGATATGTATTGTTAGAAAGTAATTTCTCAGCCTCTCTTTTGATAGGTTATAAAAATCCTTTGTTCTTCTGTGGTAGCTTTCCCTGTCCTGCTGGCCCTCTGTCCGTGTCTGGCTCGATGAAAGGGAGAGATGGAGTGTCTGTGGTACAAAGCATGGGCTTGCAGAAGAGCCTATGCAACTGCTTCCCTATTTCCACTGGAATTAGCCATTTTGATAACTTTGAAAAACACATTTTCATTATCTAGAGTTACATTAGTGATTGACTGGTTATGGTGATCCACAACTTTCTTTAGCTATTTTTTGCTGATGACCTCCCATCTTCTGTCAGAAAGTATTATTACTATTGACAGGTTTGCACCACTTCCATTGCTCCCCAGTTTTCTAGTTTGTCCTGTGAGATATCTCCCTTTTGCTCTGCATTTGTGACATCTCTTAACCTCACCTCTCCAGGAGATTTTGTCAATGATCTCTTGACTTTTGGACTAAGACATTAATAAAGTGCTAAAGCTTCCATTAGCTTTTCTGCCTTTGCCTCCTCATTATATCTTGTCTTCCTCAGTGAGAACAGAAGCAGGATAATGAATGCTTGTGGAAAAAAAAACCTGTATTAGCCTTAATTTCCATCATGCTCTAATGGTACAGTGACCCCACTTCTCTCTCTCTCCTCTCTTTGTGCACATGGACTGCGGGCATTCTGGTCCTTACTCTTGGCAGTGCCTGGGGTCTGGTTTGCACCACTGGGGCTCTCTGAATATTGTTCAGTGACTTCTCTTTGCAGTGTCATCCAAGACCCACCTTATGTTGGTCAGTACAGGAAAAGCTACACAGGCAACCTGGAAAAAACTCACTTGCTGAATGGGGAAAAAACCAGAGAAGCATGACAGGACACATGGAAAGGAAACCAGAACGTTCAGCAGCTCATGAATGACATCAGCCTGTTTGTTCATATTTGTGATCCCGGATCCAATACCAGTTATGCAGGGGCTGGTGTGCAGGCTGGAGAGCTCGTGGTCTATTACAAAAGGCCTTGTGGCCCTGCAGAAAGTGGGCTGCCTTAGCCCACAGAGCTGGCATGCAGGTGGCACAGACCCACCTCACTGTGGGCTGGGCTCTGAGGGGGAGCAGGCAGGTGATGCTAGTTTGGGTGGGCACAGGTGGGGATTTTAGAGCAGGTGGAGCCAGCTGTGTGGGAGGTTGACCCACCAGTGGGGAAGAAAGGGATTGCAGATATATTTGGGATGTGCAGAATAGTAGGGAGCCTGTCTTTTTTTCCTCAGAAACAGCCAGCCTGGAGCTTGCAGGTAAGGTGTGGAATGTCTCCTGGGCTGGGGTTATGCTGTGGGGCTGATGGTACTGAGAGAAATGAGCTGTTGTGGATTAGTGAAGTCTTCTCCAGCATGTCCTGCTGGGGCAGAGCAGCTTCTTGACCATACTGCTGTGGTGGGGTGGCCTGGAGAGCTGGAAGTGTGGTTTTGGGCACTGCCCTGTGGCGTGGCCTCCAAAGCAGCAGCTTGGCCCAGTGTGGTCTTGGTGATCACTAATGTACTTAACTAATGATTGTTTCTGCCAAGAGGTCTGCCTTTAGCTGCTGCAGGCTTCTCTTGCTTCCAGGGTGACAGGGAGGCCGTGGTGATGCTGGCTGCTGCTTGACCTGCCAGTGCTGAGGGGGAAAGGGCATCCCCAATGAAGGGGAGCTGGCTGCTAGCTGGAACCTGGAGACTCTGCCAGCCTTCAAAAATACAAACTTGCCTCAGTGTCAGAAAACCCTTCTGCCACCTAGAAAAGGAGGCTCCTCTAAGAGAAGCTGAAATTGGCTGGTAACTGGGCTTGGCTTTATCTTGAATTCATGAATTTCATGTTATTTTAAATTCAAGGTGGCTTCTGCTAGTTACCCTGCACAATCACTGGCACTGTTCTACAGAAGGTTTTGGCTTGTTGAGTTGGGTTCTGGGCACTGCACTAAATGTGTGAAACCTAATTCTCGATCTATCCTTCACCTTAATACAACATTTGTAATGGTAATTGTGAAACTAATAATTCTGAGAACTTCCCACATGAAAGCTCTTGTTTCAATGCATTAGCAGTGGTGTCCCATGCTGTGTCCTGTGCCTGAATTACTGTCCAAAGGTGTATGGTCTGTGTGAGAGGTATTTATAACGCTTGTAATCCAGGACAGTTATGTGTTCTGGTTGTCCCACTCTAACTGCATGCCTCATGTAAGTTTCCGTCATCTGTTCTTTACTCAGTTGTAGGTTGACTACGGTGGGTGGGAGGGAAAGAGAAATTTCCGCTCGCCCCAGCAGCAGGTTTATGCAGTTCCCATAGTTAATTTACATCTCTGCAAAATGAAATGCATTCTTGCTATTGGTGCCTGTGGAAACTTCTGCCTTCTTCCTGTGGTTTTAGTTTGGACACATGCAAACTCTCAAAAACAGCCCAAAAAGTAGCTGCAGGCTGGATGTACGCTTTTCTTATGCCCTTGGCAGCCAGAGAATCTGTCACCTTTTGGTGATGCTTCAGTTGCTGTGCAGCTGCTGGCAGGATGCTGGCAGGGCAGGAGCTGGGGATCTCTGCAGAGGAAGGGGGAAATCCAGGTTTAGGGTGAGACATGTAGGTGGAAGGGGAGCACTGAGTCAGGACACTTGAGAAAATGAGTTCTGTCTTGCATTTATGGAAATTTTCTTTTCTCTCTGACTGGATTATTTGTAGTGAGTGTACTGATCTATTCTATAGAGAGATCATAGAGGATTGCCCTGCTGTCACTGGGGTTTTTGTGTAGATGGTAACATGAAATAAATGAGAGTAAGCGTGATTACCCTAAGCTGGAGATACTTTTTTAGCACACTAAAAATAACAAACAACTGTATGCTGACTTGAATATAAGGTTGGTGATGCCTTCCATTCCAGGATGAATAAAAAGAGATGAACTTTGGCAACTGGACTTGAGCAATTTCTCTTCTTTTTTTTTTTACTTACAAGCACATTTTTCTATGTAGGTGAGGAATGGTACTCATCTTGAAAGCACTTGCTTCTGCAAACCACAGAGCTGTTGTTGGGGCATGCCAGGGAATTCTGCAAATATGCTGACTGCTGAAAAATGGTAGCAATTAAACAGCCCTTGAAAAATTGCCTGTCAGAAGACTGAATTTGTGTTTTTAAACTGACCAGTGAGAGCAAACAAAGCTAACTTTTAATTTTGACTTGCCTTGGTTAGTGAATAAATGACGGCATTCCCTCAGCCTGCTAATTTGTCAGTTTAAGGAATGCCTTTCTTTGTTGAATTTCTGCTCTTAGGTAATTAAATAAGGCAAACTTCATCTGCAGCTCTCAGAGAGCTCCAGAAGCTGGGTTTCGGCAGATAGGTTCACCCCATAACTTGACTTCCTCTTTTTCCTTGTATAAATTTGCACTAGTGAAGCTTGGCTGATGACATGCACAAAGTCCATGTTCAGAAAAGCTGCCAGTATGGTCTATTTTGCTTTGACAGACTTGATATCAAATGGTTGTTACTTATCCTCAGTTTTATTCCACCTCTGTGTCATGTGATTGTGGTGGTCCCAATCAAGTCCAGGGTTGAAATTTATCACTGAAATGTCCATTTTCATCCTGAAACTTGAATTTCTTAGTTGTGTGCAGTCTTTTTTTATGTACTTTTTTTTGTTTGTTTGTCTTTTAAGAAAAATTCAAAGGCTCTGACAGACACATTCCTCTCTGCTTTAGCTTTTGTTCTGCTCCTCTGGAATGGGTTCTGGTGGGCTGCTGCCAATGAGATCGTTCCCATAAGCATATATGTGTGTGCTGGCAGGCCCACCCTGTTGCCTCTACTTGCAACCTCATCCATGCTGCTTTCTGGTGCATTGCTATGGGGAAGTGATCTGGACCAAAATCAGGATTTGGAGAATGGGCCTTGTGCAGGGAATTCCCTCTGTAGGCTCTATCAGCTTGAAATGTTTGGAAACACTTTGCTTTCCTCCCCTGCTCTTGTGGTGAATTTCTGTAGGGTTCGGGGTGCCACTGTTGACGCTTAGCAAGTATTTAGAGTTAGAAAAATTAAGACAGCTCTGTGATTAGGCCTCAGAAAAGAGCACTGCAGGAAGCCCATCCTTGTGCTGCCACACCCAAGTGGGTGGTCAGGATGCAGCCCCAGCATTGTTTCTCCTCGGCTCTGTGCTGCAGAGGTGGCACACGTGCTCCCTGAGGCATGGGAGCCAGAGTTCTGCTGGCTGCCAGGGGTGTCAAGGTCCTGAAGTGACCACCAAAACGTCACTCTTATTTCTAGAACAAGATCAAGCAGGTCTTGCCTATGAAGAACTGGTAGTTTCTGTTCTCAGACCTCTGTTACAGCACACCAGAGGTACTTCAATAAGGAAAAAAAAAATGCTTCGGTATATTTTGGATAGTATAAAACACTCTTGACTGATAACCCTGCTGAAGCATCAGGCTTCCTCTTTGGGCTACTGCGAGCTTGAACATCTCCTTTTTGCCTGCCTAACTGAAATTGTTTTGTTAGACCAAATACTGAAAAAAAAAAATCCAAAAAAGCACTAATTTTTTGTTTGCCCGCTTAGATCCATTTTCAGAATTTCAAAGCAAGCAAGTACTTTATTACTCTCTAAAGTGCTTCTTTCCCTCTCCCTTAACCCCGTTCTGCTCTTGCCCTTCCCCATCCCATAGGATGCTTTCTAGGCTCTCGGTGAGGGAGGGAGGAACACCTCTCCGAGCCCGGGGCTGTACCAGCCTCTTGGTGTGAGCCCGTACAGAGGGAAAGGCTCCACTGCCGGTCTGTTATCTCCCTCTTGTGGACAGACTTCTCTCTCCTTCCTACGAGCAGGTCAGGTTGCAGCAGGATGTGCGGTTTGGCACAGCTCTCAACTGTAAATTAATTGCTAGGCAAGCATGTTGTGTACTAATTACTAAAGCACACTGGGTTTCCCTTCTCTGAGGGTGTAACTTTGTAGTGTGAACTAACCTCAAATCGGCCCTGTGAATAAATGCTGCTGCAAAAGAAACCATC
>QWTY01050014.1:0-11512 GCA_008033365.1 Pseudorectes ferrugineus | reverse complement strand
CTTATTCCTCTCTAGTCTCTGTTTTTTAGGTAGCCACCTCAAGCATCACTATCCTCCTTATTTTAAACGATGCACAGTACAAGATGAAACAAGCCCTGAATGACTGTGATAAAACCCAGGTGGATGCTAAGTAAATATCCTGCATACAGAGAAATGTAGGTGCACTTGTAGCTCCTGGATCAGGACACAGTTTGACAGAGGCAGTGCAAGCACCAGCACCTGTGAGGACCTTCTGGCACAGCTGGTTTGTCCTGGAGCTCCAGGCACCTGTCCAGACACAGATGAAATCTGTACCACCATCTCTTCATTACTGACACCCTTCTAATTGGGTTAGGAAACCCAGCACTGCTGTGCCTTCCATTGCTACATCATTTGTGTGAGTGAAATGTCTTGGGCTGCTTCGCACGGGAAGGACACCCAGGAGTGAAGGAATCCCAGCCCTTCTCACTGAGAATAAGGTAGAATTTGGTTATTTCACCTGGGGAAGAGGAGACTCAGGGGACACCTCACTGCTCTCTACAACTTCCTGACAGGAGGTTGTAGCACAGTGGGGGTTGGTCTCTGCTCTCAAGGAGCAAGAGAAGGGGCAAGAGGAAATGACCTCAGGTTGTGCCAGGGGAGGTTTGGGTTGGATACCAGGAGAAATGTATTCACTGAAAGGGTTGTCAGGCATTGGAACAGGCTGCCCAGGGCAGTGGTGGAGTCATCATCTCTGGAGGTACTGGAAAGGTGTACATGTGGTGCTCAGGGACATGGGTGTGGAGGAACAGTTGGACTTGATGATCTTAGAGGCCTTTTCCAACCTAAACAAATCCATGATTCTATTCTAGGATACTAGCAGGAAGAGTCATTAAGCCCAGAATGAGTCCATTCACAATCGAATTTCTTGATCTGTAGGGTTTGTGTCGCCTTCTATTACAATAATCCTCTTTTCCTTAGTTCCTGGCTACCAGTAAATATTATTGCCCAGTTTCTCACCAGAGCTGGGTTTCAGCCACAAACTTTCACTGCCTGATGTGCCAAATCCTGAGAACTGGGAACCCATTTAATACAAAAAGTCAAGTGTAGCAAGTGGGGAATGCCAACAGCTGGTACCAAAGTACTTCAGACACAAAACAATTCAATACAACGTTATCGTACTTAGATTTAGGAAGGTTTTTAGTATCTTCTAATGTTTTTAATACACATATTTTTTATCCACAACTGGAAACTCAGAGGAAAAGACAGAAGTTTAGCAGATACCCAAGAAAAAGGGAAGGAAAGCTTCCTTTCAAATGTAAAAACAGAGTGGCTATTCCTGTGTTCCAAGGACTAACAGTTGGACACAAATGTAGTGGAAAATGACAGAAAAATTATTTATTCATCAAAAAATGCCAAATTACTTTTTTTTTGTTTTCAATATAATTTGCATTTTGAGTAAGCCAATCAGGTGATTCCCAGTATCTGATATAAAGATGATTGAATAATAAAAATGGTCAATTTCAGCCAGAAACACAAGGAGGCATTTGAAAAACAGAGTCACAGGAATACTGAGCAGAACATCTTCATACAAACATACCCCTCGAGCTGCTGTATTTCAATGGGGAAAGAATATTATCCCTCTCCAAGTATTAGAAAAGGTGTGGGAGTAGGGAAGGAGAAGGAAAGAGACCTTTCAAACGAGAACACTCTTAGTGAGTCACTGCTGTGGTAAGGGGTAGAAAATATCCCTACTCCTTTTCAAAGACTTCAGAAAGGCATTTGTGTGTCTTGGGTCCATTTATCTGCTGGTAGGATCCTGGGAAAGATGAGAAGTAGTGGGGAAAGAAAAATTGATGGACTTTCAGGGAATTTTCTTACCACCCACTCTTGTACAGCTCACAATACTTAGAACATTTTTACTACATGCTCTTCCTATCTATTTTGCCAGTGCCAGCTAATAAACTTCAGTCATTTTCTTAGCTGACTACCTGGCAAGATGGAGAGCAGTAAAAGCCTGCACAGGCACTGTCAGACTCGGACTGAATAGTTGGGAAAATGGTAATGTTTTTTTGTCAGAACTGAATTTAAGCTTCTAGCAAATCTGAAACCTCAAGTGAGACGTTGGGATGAATTTCTGAAGTCCTTTTTCTTGAACACCCACCTCCCACTTGGTTATGATGAACAGATAATAAATCCCTGTCAGTCTGCACAGACTGTGTAGCACTAAGGGACTTTTGCATATCTACACAGAGCTCTCTCATGCAAGGCTAGACAGGAAAATAATTTGGCATTCCCAATAATTTGGTAGGTCTTTCAGTTATCTGCTTTCTCTCCTCGTTTGCTCTTCCCAGCTGAGAACTGGATCTTCCTCAAATAACTGATCTGGTATTTCTTAGGCTTTTAAGAGACGAAAACAGGTTGAGGCAACACAATTAAGTATCAGAAAATAAACAATGAACCTCCATTCAGTTGAAAGAGATTTTGCCTCGAATTCATCTGTTCAGATACTAACACCCCTCAGTATGCCCAAATTCATCCTATACCTTGGAATTTCTTATGCTTGTTTCTAACATATATGGACCTCATATGGGCTGTAATTCAACTCTGGGCAGCTGCTCAAGATTTTTTTTTGAGATCTTCTGAAGCACTTTTTAGCTCAAAGACACCATCATCCTTTCTATTTTAGACACATATATAGGGTATTCTAAATACTTCCACAGGAAGAAGGAATTGACACAAAAAATACTGGTTGGTGGAAAGGCCACGGTATACGAATTGTGTAAACTCATCAGCAGATCATAATAGCGATTCTCTTATGAATAAAAAAATTAAATACAAAGAACAAAAAACAAGGAAGAAATTCTTTCATGTATAAGTACTGTAAAGAAAAATAATATGCTTCAAGAGATAGATTGCTTTAAAACATGAAATGATTAAATTTAAGGTAAACTACAAACCAAGTTGTGCTTTATTAAAACATGTAATTATAGCTCCATTTCAGCTGTCCTTTATGGCATGGATTACAGCAAGCTGTTAGCAAAGGAGGGCTGCTATCTTATAATGATACACAAACAGCACATTGCAATTGAAGAATTCTTCCTGAACAAAACAGGGTGCTAATTGAATGTTAAATTTCTGGGTTTGGCACTTGGGAAGCTTTGACAGGACTGGCATGAACAGTAACCCACTGGGAAGCAGGAGAATAACAGCTATGGTGATTCTGCTAAGTGCACTGCAGTCTGCTGATCAAGGACGTGTGCAGCAGTCAGGTGAATTTACAGCCACTGTATTTACATCTGTACACGGCAGGAATCATGCACGGCAGCAGTGGAGGGAATGTCTCTGTGAAAAAGGCACAACACAGGGCTGTTCCTTAAGGAAAGGGAGCTGTGTGTGCTGTGATGTGAAACACCTGGTGAGGGGCACAGCCCATGTTCTGTGTCAGCCAACATGCTCACTTTTCTCCCAGCTCTGTGCAGCTGCTGCACAGATCAGGGATGTTTAAAGTAGGCTGCCTGGGAGAGGTGTAGCTGGAGCAGCAGCATCACTGGATGTACAAAACCCCGCTCCTGGGGTCAGGCTGCAAGGTGTGGACAGGGACAGGCTGCAGCTCAAACTCACGTGGAGATTTCCAGTGTTCCCTCACCTCACTGAAGCCAGCCCCCTTGTCCTGTGTTCCACATCCCACTAATTTACCCACCAAAAGATGCCTCAGTGTTTGCAATGCTCTTCCATTTGTGGGGGAACTGACTCAGAGTGCTCTGATCTGGAGATCCTCCCTGTTCTGGGAAAAACCCAGAAGAATGCCCATGTTAAAACTGACTTTTGCTGGCTCAGTGGAGCTGCTGAAGGGCAGCCATGCAAGGCAGAGCCTGAGGGTGGCCAGACAGCCCCGCAGTGCCGCTGATATGGAAGTGAACTGGAATATCCCACAGGAATGGGGTGACTGGAAACAGAAGCAATGGGTACTCGAGGTAAGTGAACACTACTGAGTAAAAGGTCATGCACTTAGGGTCAAGAACTTCGCTGAACTGAGCATCCTAAAGTTAGAAACTGCACAGAACGGGAGGGGTCAAGCACTTGCCAGCTCTGAAGGAAGGGAAAAGGCAAAAAAGCGATTTGTTGTGTGGGCAGAGAGGTATCACCAAGAAGACACAGCAAGTACAAACCAGAATTGTACAAGGTGCTAGTTCGTGCCCTGAAGGCTCTGAACAATTTGGTTTATCTATGTTAGAATACAAAGAATTAAAACCTGACGAGAGCAGAGAGGCATCATAATCAGGGGAAAGTCTTCACTCCGAAGAGACAAGGCTAAAACAACCTGGCCTGCTTAGCCTAACAAAACGAGAGCTGGAGAGAAGTATGACTGCTCTTAGAAAATACTTCAGAGACACTCCAGGAAGGGAAAAGACATTTTTAAAGCTAAAATATTGGCAAAGGACCAAATGGGTATTTGTTTGGAACTGCTTTGAATATATTTAGGCAGTAGAGTAGATGATAATTTTTATCAGAAGAGAGAGGTCCTAGAAGAACCTCCATGAGGAACAGCTGGAGAAATGTTTTGTAGATGGGATATATTTACTTTATTAAAGGATTATGTGATATATTCGCACACCAGAACAGGAGACTCTTTTTGATGACCCAGAAACTCTGGGAATCCTGCCTTCCCTGAACACCAGCAACTGTATTTGAAAGCAGGAATTACATTAACCAAGGTCTATCCAGTCTTAAGAAACTTCATGTCTGATTCCCTTCCAGACTATGCTATCTGGTCATGTAAATTTTCATGTAAAAAGAATGGGACAACATACATTTACTACAGCTGAAAAATACTATCAAAGGCTACCCTTAAATGCATTGTCTTGTTGAATCTCATTAAATGAAAGATGTCACTGTTAGCCCTTCCTTATGCCAATCTATGGGCACTTTAATAATTTTACTATTAATGTGATAACTATTAATAAACAATTTTAGAAATTACGAATCAACCTTTTCATGCATTCTTAAAATGTAAAGCATTTTATATAATTTAGTAGACATTCAAAAAAAAAGATTGTCACCTTAAGGAAGTACATTTGAATTAAGAATGAATATTCTCATTTTATTCTAAGCATCGATCAAAGAGCATAGTCTAGCTCTTTTGTATTTCCATGGAAAGTGCTGAAGCATAGCACTGAAGTTCATGTTTCCTTACTCTGACTGAAGATGAGACATTTACAAAAAGTGAATAATATTTGCATAGCAAATGAGCACCTAATAACATGCAGTAAGACATGTAACGTCAAATTTGCATGAGATATTAGCTTTTATAAACAGCTAATGTCTCTGTCATTATCCCCTTTACGAGTCTGTTGTTGAGGGGTTTTTAAGAGCTTCATAATTTCCATTTGATGGGTTATAAAAATAACAACTTGATTTGGATATTAGCTTAAAATGTTAATCACATTTCATACTGCAAAAAGCAGAAATCAGTGCTACCAGCATTTATACACACTACAAGATGTGGCCAATTTTAAAGCGTTCATGACATCACCTTTCTATAGTAAGAAAAAGTTTGATCTGACACTGGCGACGTTGGGAGGAGTAGATGCTACTAAGTCTACTTAATCCATGAAAATGGCATCTGTGCTGTAGGATAACTTCTGGATAGCTCCTCCTGGTCTGGAGGAGTAGCAGGTGTCCAACCCTGCCTCGTCTGTTCCCGTGGACTTCAAAATATTGTTAAAAACCACTGTGAAAAGATCTAACTTTTACTGAGAGCTTCTGGTGCCTGCTATTTGTTACTCACGTTTTTATCAGACGGAAAAATTTGTCTGTCATTAATGCTAATTAACGTGATGCTCTGGCTTAGTTTTTCCTGTACACCAATGAGCAGTCATGTTTTTACTTGAATTCCTGGATTTACGTTCACTGGAGTTTTACCTCATCCGACAGAGCAAACAGAAACTGGCAGTTTTCACTTCATATGGTTTTGCAGATTCAGAGTGAACAGTGCATTTTTCTCTCTCTGTCTGAAAGCAGAGCAAGATCCTTGCTCACATTCACGAGGCACGAGCGAACAGAGAGGGCTCTATTCTGTCCACCCTCGCCAGGTTCAGCCTGGTGTAACTTGGCACTAGGACAGGAACTCCTAACTTACCCTTTTGTAATGCAAGCAGGGTACCAAGTTCTGGGATCTCCCTCAGCTGAAGCTGTTTGAAGGGCACACAAACCAGTCTGCAATATAATGGATGGTTTCAGCTGTCAGCCCTCATTACTGCCTGGACACTCAATGAACCCACCACAGTTGTATACTGTATTTCAGATATTTCCTATAGTAAGTATAAAAGTTCAGATAGTGTTTGCGCTGATTTAACCTTTTTTATTTATATATTGCAGCCTAAGCAGCTGCTAAAAGCATGCATTAAACTCTTGCACATTCACAATTAACCAGCTGTAGTAAAAGATGAATTGTGTGTTACTATGTGTTATTGTTAATTTCGAATTGATTTACAGCTAAAACAATGCTTTCTTTCTAAGAACCCCACTTCTGTCCTCACACTAGTTGCACACTGATGTAATTTAAACAATTTCGGTACAGACTTCCCTGGAATAACTATAAAACATCAGATTAAAGTCTGAGGCATAAAAAGAAACATGGAAAATTAAAAAGGTTATATATACTATTTTTTAGGCTGTCCAGCTGACTCTCCAACATCACAGGCAAGTTTGCTATTTTAGCAGTGATCTGTCAGCTTTGGGGTATTTGGAAATGTGAATTCTCATGTGCAAATTGTCTCAACACTGAGTTTACTCCAGTCCATCCCACCTTGAACACTTCAGCTACAGCAGGTGCACAGCCCAGCTGCACATGGCAGAACAAGCTCTGTTCTTCTAGGGCATAGTGGTTCTGGCTGATGGAAGCTTGCACAGAGGGATCTGCATCATTTTATGCCTCAGTTTTACCATTCATAAAACAGACTCCCTCAGTGCAAACCCCTGTTCAGAGATGGGTGCTGATGCTTGATCTCTAACCAACTGTGAAACTTTCCTTTTGTTTGAACCATATAAATTCCCTTTCATGCAATACTTCAATGAATGATTTCTTGTAACTACTAGAAATCAAGAATTCATTAAATTAGTTTTATTCCTTCATTTTCAAACTCCAGCTGAAGAGCTGGAAAGAGGGGCTGGTACAACTCTTTAAGCTGATACAGGTATTTGCCACTGGTTTCTATTTCAGCCATTTTACCTCGCCATTGCTGCCTGAGATGCACAGATCACTCAGGTACCAAATAATCATAACAGAGGCCAAAATGCATTTTAAGAAGCTAGGAAGCCCTCAAGGATAGCGCCAGGGTTAAATGACAGCTTTTGTTCAGCTCTGTGCTCCGCTGTGCTGGGGATCTGTCCGCGGGCTCTGGCAGCAGGTGATGCACATGTCTCTGGGAGTGCCTTACTTACTGATTTGGAAGAAAGCACCAACATCCATCCTGCCTGCTGGATGTAACTTAGATGGATAGACAGAAACTGAATACTAATAATGGTAGAAGGAGAGAAGAAATGACTCCACATCTCTGCCAACTGAGCTTTCCCAATTGCCGGCCACAAATTTGGGAGTCAGAGCAGGACCGAGTTTCGTGAGTTGTTGTGACTGCTGCACTGAAAGAAATAATTTCTCTGCAGCGGAGTTTCTTTCTCCCCTTCACAGACCAAATGATGCTATGGGTCACTAAACAAGGAGGATAAAAATATTTTGGAATTTGGCAGTCAGAACAGGTATTTCTTGTTCAAAGAGGCCTGCTGGAGTTGGAGGCAGCCTAAAGAAAGACTTCACTGCAGCTGGAAGTAAAGGACAGAGACTTTTGACGTCTGGTGCATGAGGAGTGACTCCTTTTCACCCCCATCATCCCCTTCACATCCCCCAGTGACCTCTTCTCCATTAAGCACTTACACTTGAGGTGTCATACACATCCTTGCATGAGAGCAGGTTACACCAGAGAAAAAAATAGGTGTTCAACAACAACAGCAGAAGGCAGAATGATCAGGAAGACACTGTTGACTCAGGTCAAGAAATTCACTGCCAAATAATATTTCTAAGTAAACTGATAAACTGGCCCCACCACCCATCCCTACTCTTTGCTCATATGAAATGCCAAGGAGGTAACTGGAGATGGAGGTAAAACTCTACAGCTTTACCTTCTCCCCACCTCCTCTGAGTTTTACAAAAAGATGCATCACTAAGGTGCACACTTGTAACAACGTAGAAGACTAAACCAAATAATATTTATTACATATAGTCATGGTGTATTTTACAGTCTGCTGGAACCACCTCACAAAATGTTAATTTTGAGAGCTATTTCCCTTCAGTGAAAATGGGACAATCAACACAAAATTACATCAAGAGAGACCTGAAGTATACAAAGAGACAGGAATGGTTTGTACATTCCAAAGCTTTGGCAGATCTACTTTTATTCTGAGGAAATGATAGTTCTGCATGAATTTCAGGCAAAATGAGGAAAGGAAGAGAATATCAATATTTATTCTGACTCTCTAAGTATTCCTAGTTACCAAAGCTACTACTGTGGTTATGAAAATACAGACTTCACCTCAGTAAAAGTGCTCTGATCTATGTTGTAGAGAAGCTCCTACTGAAATTTCTCATTGATCCTGAGAGTCTCCAGATTAAGCTAAATCCTTACTCATGCTTACATCACAGCAGCACATTTTCAGGCTCTTTTTCTTTTATGTAGGCGATTTTTTTCCCCCCTCCATAGAAGCAAGTTTGGCCTAAATGCCTGTAATGATTGCTCTTGCACCAAGCCTCAGTGCACACAAAGTCATTCACGTGGCAAAGCTAATAATTTTGGTATTTTGTTTGGAATTTTATACTCCCTATTTTTATTTAAAAGTTTTAAAAGTATTTATTAACTACAGAGAGAAGAAAAACTGCATTAGCAAGACAGTGCAATTACATCATTGCTGAGTTCACAATAAACTGCTGTCAACTCTTCAAGCACACACAAAATAGAAGGGGGTTTTACAACCTGTCACCGTCTCCTGACAGGCAGGTAAGTCACTGCTAATAATCAAAACAAAGCTCCTTTCTGGGGCCTAACTTCTCCCAGGAATACTCTACAAGATGACAGTCTTTAGTTAATGCACAACTAGAACACGTTTTTGCTTCCGATGTGGAAATGTTGCTGCTTTCCCAGACACAACCAGAGAGCTGAGCTCTCCCCTTTGAATTCCTTTTTTGCACCTGAGCCCTGTTTGACACAGCAAAGACACATCCCACATGGATTTTTACCAGCAAATGTAGCTGGAAGCAGATGCTTCCCTGCCATTTGTGTTCTGAGAAGCACCCATTAGACAGCCCAGCAGGGTCCTCTTTAAGCCTTTGTATTTGATAACATTTCTGAAATGCTGAACGTTTCTGATTATGGTGAATGAAATTTTGGAAACATCACCATACTTTAACCCCAAATTCTTATTCCAGCAACAGCCAAATGGTACCAAAACACAAAGATGGAAATGGATATAGGAGATGTTTTCCTCGAGTTTGGAGCACACGTTTAAACTGCTCGTAAACAACAGGTGAAAACAACAGACCCCCTAACTACAGTCCTAAGGTAGCTAAATGAGGCAGATTGAAAGTGAGGGCTTCAGACACATTTAATGAGTGAATGTTGATGCTTCCAGACCTACGGGCCAGATGGTCCTATTTCTACAAAGCCCAAGGATGGAAAAAAGTAAAACCCTCCAGGTGTCTACTGTACATTTCAATCTGTGGTAATAGTCAAGAAATGACAAGTCTGATAAATTAAAACCCCAGGAGGCAAAGCCCAAACCAGAGAGAATTTATAGAGAAAATACAATTTATGCAGCAACTTATGGAAACAAAATAGGAATTAAAACAGCTTCCTACGAAAGAACTGTAATCATTTTATTTAATCCAAAGCATGTAATGCTTTTTTAAAAAAAAACGCTAATCTGGAAGAAGCTGTTCTTTGCTAGCCTCCACCTCTACTAAAGTTTTCTTTCTCATTCAGACTTACACCACTTGTCCAGCCCCACTGTCATGTTGCATACTAATGTATTATTTATACTTTGTACCAACATTACGTGTGGCCTTGCTGCTGCAGTCAGGCTCAAGCAGATGGATGCTGTGCTCCTGCAAAACCCTGTCACGTCAGAAAGGGACGGTGCCTGCACGCCAGGCTGACACGGGAAGGAACCTGTTGCAGAATGACGATCCGGGTGAACCTTAATTTGTGCATACAACGTTTCAAACGCCACCTGAGACACGTGTGATTTGCTGGGTTCAGTTTAGCTGCACAGGTTCTCATTGGGAATGCTTTTACATCAGCAATTTAAAGGGAAAAAAGGCTGTGGCTTCCTTGATTGAAGATAATGTTGCTTGAGCTGTGACATTCCTTATTCCAAGTAATATAAGCAAGATGCTCTGAAAGCAAGAAATTTATTTTCTCAAACAGGCAGGAAAACACATTACTGAACTTATTAAAAATACCCATGTGGGTAATTTTATTCCAGCTTTGGTGTTCCTTAGTTTCAGTACAGCAAGGCTTTCACAGCACATTGCTTTTTTACCAGACAGTATTTCATTAAAATTCCAAGTTCTTAGAATACAGGAGGTTCATTATTTTTCAAATTTACCTATATTTCAGTATGCTGAAATCATTTATCACCAGGAAGCAGAGGTGTTGCTATGCAAATATTCACTAAATGCCCACGTCATTACCTCATCCAGGTAAGGCATTTGAAACAGAAACCCACTGAATTTGGTCAATGTTATTGAAATATCAGGGTGCAGAACAAAAACTCCTGATGTTCACTCAGCAGATGTGAACTCATATATTAATTTAGAAAAGTGTGCACAAACCAGAAGGGTGTTATTTGAAAATAACAAAATCTTGCACACCTTTATTCAAAACAAATGATCTTTAACTTGCATTATACAGAATCCACTTTTTAATTTCAGACATCTGGGCCTCATTTTGTGTGATGCCACCATGTAAAATCATAAAAGTTATTGATTTTGGAGAATCATAAGCCTTTTCATATTAAAAATGTTAACAGTATCTTACATCCATATTCTTGGAAAGTGTCATAGCTTATTCCCTTATCTTTGCTGAAAACCACCTCACAATTTACTCCACAACTGCCAGATTAGTTACACCTTTTACTTGCTCACTGCCTTCTTGAAACTAAATGCAAACAAAAAAATTCTCCATAAAAAGGATTTAATCTTTCTTTGGACCTTCCTTCTGTCAAGGTCCCAAACAGAATGAGAAGTGGAAGCTGGTATGTATTTTTGAAGAGTTTACATATGTAGGCTGCAGTTTTTTCACTGCTGCTGATGCTTACATAATCCATTTCCTTCTCCTTGATGTATCTGCAATCTTTGTAGACTGCAAACTTCTACATTGGCACTTCCTAATGAGCAGAAGCACCTGTACAAGAATCTTGTAAACAAATTTCTAAAATGCTTTCTTAAATCTCATTTTTCACTAAAACACTACTAGAATAATTTTTTTTTTTTTTAAATTAG
>QWTY01050008.1:2031-12403 GCA_008033365.1 Pseudorectes ferrugineus | reverse complement strand
AAATATTTTCTCGCATCCTCCCCAACGACATCTGAACAGTTCACAAATGCTGAGAGATGCAGGCTTTGCAATACTTCTGTGGAGAGCAGGCTTGTGCTACCTGCTTTTATTGACGGATGGAGAGATGAATGATGTCACTATTTTGCAGAGGTTGTCACAAAAATTTCCAGCTAAGTGATGATGAACATAAATTGGTTTATATTTCCTTGGAAGCCTCCTTCTCCTTCTTGCCTCAGTGTTGAAGGACTACTAAAATATTAACTGGACAGAGAGAGCTAGATGGGAAATTTTGTCCCATTCATCTTTCATTCTCTCTTACAGGACACTTTATCGTGTTGGGGACTTCAAAGGACTGCACCAGATAAGCAGAGGAGAAACCCAGATTAGCTGAGACATCAACAAGCATTGGATGAGGTCAATTAAAAGCCAAATTAAACAAATGGAGCTTTCAACTGCGATCCAGACAGGAAGAAACAGTCGAGTTGCAAGGGTTGGAGATGAAAAGAATTCCAAAGGGCTGATGCAGAACAGGAGCATGGGGGTGGGAAATGTAGGAGTAGCTAGGGGCGACATGGCAGTGTGGGGCAGAAGTACCTTCCACCTATTGTTTTCAGACAGGACCAAAACTCAAACTTATCTAGATCAATGATACCTGGGGAACCTGAAAGGGAAAAGCCCTGGCCAAGTTAAGAGGTGTCTTGGTGGCTACAGAAAGGAAGATGAAGCAGAGTCCCAGAGTAAGGGTCGGGGTGAGCGAGGGCGAGGACAAGCTGTGCTGCAGCAGGCAGAGCAGTGGACCAGCAGTGAGAAGAGGCAGATTTTGTGCCAAGTGGATTCTGGGTCACGTAACCGGAGCCAAGCTGCTGAGTCACTCTGCAGAGCCTTCCAAAAGTCACTTTGCCCACCTCCTGCTGCCTCAGTCAAACCCGTCTGAAAACAGGGGTCAGGACAGTCAGGAACTGTGCTGTGAAAACAAGGTGCTGGCTGAATATGCCAGAGGCGACCATGAAAAGGTCCGAGCCCACAGCAAGACCCTCTGAGACAACAGCAGAGGACCCCTGAAATGCTGGGATAAAAAGACTGGCTTTGTCTCATACAGGAGATTTTCAATTCTTTGCATTATTCTTTGCCCATCCAATCCACTAACTTGGAATACTTTCTGTTCTTCAAGGCTCTTTTTGAAGTCTGGACAGCTAAAACAAAAGCCATACTTGTAGCAGTGGTAGATTAGAGTTTAAGCAGTTCATACCCTTCCCCTAGGCTGCCTCAATGATATTTTTCCCTAACATCTCCTGGGTTTACTCCTCTGACCATTAAAAAAATGGTACCTTTATTCAAATAACTGTTCCAACCCTCTTTCCAGAGTCATTGTTTTCCCTGTTTTAGTCTTCCATCTCCCAAGTTTGCCTAATACTTGTATCCTTGCTTTCTAAAAGGAAATCATCTTAATGATCTCAAAATTAGTGTCTTTTGGCTTATGCTTCAATGTGGGTCATCTGACTCCATCAAGAATCTTGAACCAGTGCAATATAATCTCAAAGACATTATGTTCCCCAATTAACAATGGCAGATTGTAGAAGCTAGAGGCCAACTAATGCTCTCTTGACAAGTGAAAAGCTACAGTGTGATCCCAGCAATTATCTATTGTGCTTGGCCAGAAGGTCCCGAGTTTGAAAATAGATATGTGATCACTTACTAAGATCTAGCAAGAAGAGAGGACTTGATGAAGGGGCTACAGAACAAACATGGTAAGCAGTCATACAATAGAGAGAGGGTTGTTGCATGGTAAGAAGTGACAAGGGAAATACTGGGCACAAATCCACAGGGAAACAGTTTTCATGACTTTTTGTGTCCAGAGTCATTACCCTGGCCTAGATCAGAACATGGTTTACATGAACAACCTTTTCCTTGCAAAGTAATCTAGTTCCAGTAAGACACACAGCATTCCCTTTTCTCTCAATTTACTGGCATTGCAAAGACAAGATCTTGGAGGCCCCTCCAACCATTTCCCTTCAGTATCTCAAGTTTATCTTCCTTTTCTTCTCAAGAATCCCAGGACAAGCCTGATGTCAAACTTTTCCCTTGAGGCTGATTTCCATCACTCCCAGAGTTATGTTCAAACACACATATAGCCTAGTAATTAATACAAACTATCATGAGCTGACATGTACCTCTGTCTGTGTATCAGTATCCTCCATGCCTCCAGAAGATGGATGGATTTAAACAGCATCTTTGAAGACAGCTGAAGCAAGTTAACTAGGGATTGACTAACACAGAAAAGCTATTTTTAGCAGTCAATTTATATCTGGTTACCTTGTTACGGGAAGCTTATGCAATGCTAGTAAATTCTTAGCTAAGGAGATAGATTGGACACCAAAATTATTTCACTCTGAGAATGCCTATAGGACTTCAGAAAGAAATACATTTGACAGAAAGAGATTTACCTGCCTTCTGGTGTTGCAAGGGGTTTATTTTTTCCTTCAAGGTTTCCTCTGAAGCTATGCAGGCTACCAACAAAAAAATGGAAATTCATGATGAAATACCTGCCTCCAGGAGCAACTTATTGAAATAAAGTTTCAAATCTTACCATCTTCACCAGTATTTCATATGTCCTAGTAGCACCAGCATTTTGGGGCATGCATTTTTAAAAGACTGGTGGTTTAGCATACACATGCAAAATAAACTTTTCTGGGCAGCCGGGAAGCATCGGCATGGCCACAATGATCTGAACAGTCCTGGGCTGACTGTCCCAGAAAGTGAATAGCTTTGCACAGATGGAAAACACCGGGCAAAGCAAGCTGCCATTAATCTTCTGCCTCTCCTCCCTGGAGAAGGAGGACGGAAGAGGAGGCACAATTCTAATTTTGTTTTTACCTTTGCAACTCCACTAAGATTATCCCCGGATCCAAGTAAGGACAGAGTTTGGCCCGTTGACTACTGAGCAGGAGCAGAGGCTGATGCAACTGGACCCATGTGCAGAGGCAGCTGGCCAGTAACACAAACTGTCTTGGGAGCCAGGGCACGATGCTGTGAAATGCTTGATCCAGCACAGCAAGATGTTTTCCTTATTTGCAAGACCTAATATGAGAAAAAGGCACACCAAGTATATATAGCTCTGGGGTTCTGGATGGAGAGCTTCTGTGTCCTCAAAAAATTATAAATAAATAGTTTGCTGGACAAAGGGGGACAGCACTGCCCAGCTTGGAAGGAATCACTTTTTTTGGAAGGATCAAGGGAGGGCAAATGGCACCAAGCCGCTTCTAAAAATTGATTAGGAGGGCAAAGCATCTGCAGGTTTCCAAGCAATGAGTAAGCACCATGACATCAAGGAAAGGTTTTGTCAGTGGGATGAAGAATTCCCACCAGTGATGTGTCTTGGGGATGCAGAGCCAGGCAAATGGAAGCTCCCTGGGGAGGGAGTATTGAAACGTATCACATACCCTAGAAGATGCAGTTCAGACCTCTCTACAGAGATAGGGCAGATTATTTCATAGGATCACAGATAATGGCAGAAGTAAGGTCTATCTGTTGCCATGTCCTAGTTCAAACAGTCAGCAGCACCAGGAGAGTGCCAGAAAGGAGTAAAATGTTAGAATTTACCCTCATGGGATGAAAAAACCCAGATTCTAAGTTAGGTCTTTGTCTGCTCTCTAATAATCAATATTGGCCTGCACTAGGTATCAATGAGATTAACATCCCCGTTCAAAATCATGATAATTCATTCCAGTTACTGTGAAAAAACTTGTATCCAACAGAAAATTCAGAGACTTTCTGTTTTCCGTTTAACCTGGCTAAATGTTTCTTGTAGCTACGTCCCATGGCAAAGTTCTTGAGTTTGCCTATATGCTGTGTTAAATACACACACACGTATTTACTCTCTCCCAGGTCTGAATTCATGCTGCTACTTAATGTCACTGAAAGGAGTCTGTTCCCAGCCTCTTATGCCCTTTGATCTGTGCAGGCGTGGAGGCAAGATCAGTCCCATACCCTTCCATGGCAGCAACTTCCCTGCTGGAATAGACTCACCTCCCAGTTTCTGGCCTCCAGCTGCAGGGATCAGCTCTGTTTTCCAAGGAAAGCAGCCCTGCCTGCAGCACCTCGCTAATTGTGCTCCCGTGTGGGCGTGCGGACGTAACTTGACTCACGCTGCCAGTCAACGCCACCAGGCAGGAGGCACAGGGCTCTTGTAGCGATTATCTTATCTGCTGGAGCTGATGGGTGCTGTTCTTACAAGTGAAGTACCTAATCCTCTTTTCTCTCTCCTGAGCACTGGGCCTCCAGGTAGCCTCAGGCAAGCCCAATCCCTCTATTAATTACTGGTTGCATTTTCTTAAAGCCGCTCTTCTTTTCTTTTCTTTTTTTTTTTACAGATTCAGTCACTCCTAAGCGAAATTCCATCCATCACCCTTCCCTCATAACGGGTTCACATCTGTTTCTGTAGTCTTTCAGTATCACAACAAGCTCTGATTTTGCAACAGTAGGCAAATTTGGGGGTCTGAGGGCATTTTTGGGAGGGGGGAGTTGGCAGATTAAACTGAACAAACTGAATAAAGCTTCATGATGACATCAGGCTAAAAGTCAAACTCACAGGGAGAAAAGCTCAGCTCCTCACCTCCAATCCTGCTTCTCACCTGCATTTACAAGTGCATGCTGGGGCTTTAAATAGCCAAATGAACAAGAAAGAAATATCAGGTGTGCATCTGGCCCAGAAAACACTGCCCTGATTCCCCTTTGCTGTCCTGCTCCCAGTAGCTTCAAAAATGAGGGATGGTAAGTGCTGAGGGAGGATTCACAAGCCTGTTAAAGGAGTATCACACTGCTTTCCATGGTAGCACAGCACAGGTGCAAGTGAGAAAGCCACAGGCACGTGCATTCCTTATTTTCCAAATCTAAATCATACCTTAGCAATAACCCCAAGCCCAAACGTATAGCAGCTCCACCAAATGTCTTTGGCTGTGCTTGCCTCTCTGCCTGCACCGTCAGCATACAGGAATCCTCAGCTTTACACCTTCTCCTGTGTGCTTTTTATCACTTTCCAACCAACCTCAAAGAGGACACATCACTGTGCTCACTATGGTAGGGCCATTTGTTCCAGATTTGGAATGGATTCTTGCCCAGTTTTCCCTCACCTGCAGATCAGGCAACCAGGGCCACCTTGGCTGTTGCCAGCTGGAGGTGGATTTCCAAGGGTAACCTTCACCTGAAGACTTTGATCAAATCACCTTCTTTCCTCTGCTTCCAAGGTGAAGAAGTTGGAAATCTCTGAGGCTTTTGAAAACGCCTTCAATTTGGAGAGACAACCCCACCTCTTCTCATCTGCTTTGTGCCCAACATTGACCAGAGCAGAGGAAGTCCTGCTGAGCAGGGGCAGGCCTTATTCCCTCCTATCATTTACCCCTGAAAAAAGACTTCACTGAATTTGTACTGCCTGCTGCTTCTACTGTTGAAACAACCTCAACTTTATCTCCCTCCACTGGCTGCTCTCACGCTGAGCCATGGCTCTGCACATCCCGGCCCCTCACACATCTGCAGGGAGGCAAAGGTTAAGTATGACATGAATCTGTCTATCCTCCATCTCCAGACAACTTCTTAGTGCTATAGTGGAGAGGGACAAGGAGTGGAAATGTCCAAATGTTTACAGCTTTTTACAGCACAACACCCAGAATATGTTCGTAGTCATCCCCCAAGACAGGCTGTTAGGGAGCACAGCCGTGACTGATGTCAGAAAATCTACTTGAGACAGGACTTCAAGAAAGTCCCAAACACAGATAAGAGCAACGCAGGTGTGCACTTCCTTAAACAAAACAGAACTCAATTAATCTCCCTTACCAGAGCTTCATGTCCTTGAGTTTGCCAATTCCAAGGCTCAAAACTTCTTCTGTTCTAGTTTACTTCTCCGTTCCATTAGGATTGTGCTGGTTCTTGAGAGGTCAGACCTCAGTATGAGCCCATTTGTGCGTGTGCTTCAGGTTTTAGAGAGCAGTGCTGACACATGTTCTCAGAATATCCTGGCATTGTGCTGAAGCAATGCTAAAGAAAAAAATCATCCTCCTCCTCATTTTTGCAGCAGAGATGTTGGGTCCCATGCTGCCTATCCTTAATCTGTAGCACCATCTTTTGAGGGCATGCTGTACTCCCAAGCAAATACACTGAGCTCTCCCCAGAGGATCCCCATGGGCCCTTGCTGGCCGCAGTCAAAGCTGGCTGAAAAAAAAATTGTGACAGAAGCTGTTTTCCATTGGAAAGGGATGTTTCAAGGCAAAATGTTTCTTGGGAACATGTGACGCTGAGTAAATTTGTGACTGAAAAATGTCAGGCTGCTACAGCGGCAAGAAAAACTTACTTTGTTCCAAGTTTTTCAATTTGTTCACTCCCAGCTAGTTTTTGTCCAGCTTACATTTTTATTTGGGCAGAGGGTACCATGTGTATTGATACTTTCTCTTCCATAGTTACATTGCTACATTTAATATTTTAGCATGATGTTTTGGCATTGATAAAATGTGTCATTTTTGGTGTTTTCAAATGGAACTTTTAATTGGGGGCGAATAGAGAAATGTTGTCCTTCCTCATCCATTCTCCCTCCCTGTTGTTAAGGGCATCATCATCCATACAAAAACAGCTTCTCTGTCCTGGACCTGTTACAGTTAATAGCAAAGAATTGCTTTTTGTCACACTTAAGCTCTGAAGGACTTTGCAAGGGAGTGAATGTCTGTGTGCAGTGTGTGCTTCCCTTCACTTCATCCTGGATTTCAATCAAGGCTGAGGGAAGACACAGCAATATATGCAATGCTGTGTTGGTAACCTGTGGTGATGACAGGGCTGTGCACTTAGTGACTGTTCTATCCATACAGGGCTCTGGGGTGAAATAATCACACCCGACACATAATGGGGAAACTGAAGCATGGGGAGGGGACGTGATCCTTCTATAGCTACTCTTCAATGTCTTCACTTTTTCCTTTCAGAACTTTGTGAAAGGCCATGGAACAAAAGAGGTCTGTTTCAGGCAAGTAATTTCTCATTCCCATTTAGGTAGGCACTGGGTATTGGCTCAGCAGTGCTGCTCTGAGCCACCTGCAAATTGCTACTCAGGCATGTGGAAGGGGTGGTCACCTGCTGAGCTGCAGGAGATGGGCAAGGCCACTGAAGCCAGAGCCTGGCATGGTGAAAGCTCATGGATGCCATGGTGCAGATAATAATGGCAGCATCTTCCAAAGGCTAGCCATGTCTAGGGAGAAATATAAGCAAGGAAAAAAGTTTCCACTTTCCCTTTATTTTTATTTCAACCCCTTTTATCTGTCTTGTTTTATAGCTTTACATTGGAAGACAGCCCATTTCCTGGTACGTACAGCAGCTTGACTGAGCATAGCTTGGCAACAGTGCCTGTTGCTTTAGGGAAGAACAGAGCATATTCTCATTGTGCATGTTTTCCCTTGGAAACATTTCATCCTGTCTATATAATTCTATATATGGCTTCCAGCCATGCCACTACAAGCTGCAAAAATACCAGCTCTTATACACTAACAATGTCAGGCCTATTTAATGGCTGGATCCAGGGCCATCAAGAAATTACCTGATATTCTAGAGATTGTCTTCCTTGGGCAGATTTGGGAGTTTTTTGACCAACATAGAGAAGGAAGCTCTTTTGCCTTTTTGGAGGAAATCTTCAAAATCCTCGTTTCTCCCATGCTCGTTGCATGCCTTCTTTGCTGCTTTTTACAACGGTAAGAAAATTAATTTTGGTGTCTCAACTAAATTCCAGTATCGGTAATTTTTGTGGTTCTCCCTGTTCTATAGAGTTTCTTTCATCCATCTCAAACAGATCATGTGGAATGCCTGGGTCCCACTCCCATAATGGAAGCTACATGCTTCTCGGGTTGAACAGGGTATGCCCGCACTGAAGGACTAAATTCAGTCCCATTCTTCTGCTAACAAGCTAAATAGAAGTAAAAGGGAAGGAATATCCCTCAGGAAGAGGGATGAGATTCTTCGAGTCCTATCTCAGTAAAATGAAAAAAAATGTTACATGTTCAGTTCAGGCCTTGTTTCATGTCTGCCCTAAATTCATGTCTGTTTTGCTGTTAATAACCATGTCAATGTCAAAACAGGAAATAGAAAGTTTGCAAACTTTCTTAGTGTTGAAGCCATAGCAGCTCTCTCATCCATGTAAGCATTGTTCAGAACAGCTGCACTATTCTAAGAAGTGCTATTTCTCTGAATACTTTTTGGCCCACACCATCTGAAGTCACTTACAGAGCTGAGACCTTTTATTTTTGTTCTTTACTGCATCACACTGAGTGCCCTCAGCTCCCAGCATTAGTAATGGGAACTCCACACTGCTCCAGAGGTGATCTCTGTAGGAGCTGTCGGCATAGGGAACAATGACTGTGAGTGTTAGGAGGATGTTTGCTCCCAAAATGGGCAGGTTCAGCTCCACATCTGCCCTTCACATTGCAACCCTTGCTTGACTCATGCCATCCTCAGGCATAACCTCAAGTGTCTGAGACCTCCTCCCTCTGGCCTCTTCTCTGCTGAGTGGAGGAGTGCTTCAGTTCTGAGGTTAGTCTAATTTTTGGATGTTTTTCAGTTCCTTGACTGATCTGTCTCCTCAAGCAGCTTGTGCAGCAAAAGCAAGAGGAAGGGACTCAAACATTTCCTTGATGTGCTCACTGCTGTCTCTCAGGCAGCTCTGTGGATGCCATGCTGTCCTTTAGGATGTGTCGTTTGGCTGGAGAACACCCTGGCAAGAAGGGACAATGAAAAATAGCAATAGCAGCAGTGGTAGCAATAGATGGGGCTAGCAACCTTTGTCTGGGTGGATATGAGATCTGCTGCTCTTCTCAGCTGTTTGGGCGGTCATTACCCAGTTACGTATCTGGTGACGTTTGCACTGTGCTCTGGCCCGACATCGTACGTGCCAGATTCCTCTGGTTCTCCTCATGGTTTTGCTTTAGAGTGACAGCAGTGTGCTCAAATGCTCACCAGAGGTTCTGCAGGCTCTGGGTTGGAGCAGCCAAAAAATGTAAGGTCCTAAATTTTGAACCTTTTTTCATTTCACAGCTGTATGCATCTATACTGCATGATTTCTTGTCATTCATCTTTGGCTCCTGCTGTCTGCAGCCACCAGGAGTCTCTACTTGAAATCCTGTTTACTCCTGGGCATCACTGGTTGTTATCTCAGGGTGACTCATTATCTGCCTAGATTGGTTACCAGAGGGTGTGAAATCTTTCTGTAGTGGAGTCATGGACTACAAAGCCAAGGAGGACCATTTTGGTGCGCCTCAAATAACCTCTGAGTTGTTCATGTATTGAGCTGCAAGTGTTGGCTGGTGACTGCAAGGGTTTTGCATACAGAAATGGATACTTGCATTTTCAGTGCAAGTTTGCACTTGTCTGCCTTCCCTCACTAACACTTTCCATGTTTTCATAATAAGATGGATTCTAACCATCCTTCTGTGGTGCAACAATTGTGGAGTAGAAATCCTTTTCCCAAATGGCCCTCAAAGACAGCGGACAATAAACATTAAAACTGTCATGTACTTTGAATGGCTCTGATTCTCGAGAGGGACAGGTTAAGCTGGTGTTTGCGCGATACAAACAAGTGAAGGACAGGGGTACTTTTCCCAGGGCTCCAGATGTGACATCTACATGCCATCAGGCACCACAGGAAAGTTGCCTTTTCATAAACTGCCTTGCTAGCACAAAGTCAATTCCTAAATTGTAAGTCGAGATTTCAGGTAAAGAAGACACATCTAAATTCATCCAGGGACATCTGAGACAGGAAGTCATGTTGCCACTCTTGCAGTCCTTAGTGTGAATCCAGCCTCAAGGGCAAGGTGTCCTCTGTCCAAGATGACCTACCTGAACACCTGAGGTCACCACATCAAGCCAGCTTTCCTGAATAGCACAGTCTCTCCGTGGCTTGCTGCTCCCTGTCAAACCCAGCCCTTTGAGAGAATAAATGCCTGTTAGAAGACTGACTGTGCCCTGAACTAAAAGTGTAGTCAATTCCCACACATCTGGATGCCATACTGCATGGCTGAAAATGTTTCTTTTGACCATGATTCATCCCTCTTCATTTTTTCACTCTGTGAGCTTCTGTGAGTGACTCAAATCTGACACCCATGAAAAGCCTTTATTTCTTTATAATTCTGGTCAGACCACTAATTAATTGCTGTGTTTGTTCTTTAATACCTGACCAATTAGCATAAGTAAATAACATGGGTAGAACAAGATGGCATGCAGGGCTAATAAAATTGCTGCAGTGGTTTTAATTGCCAGCTTAAAACCCTGTGAAGTCTTTAGTGCAAAAGGAGGAGAAGAAGAAGGAAATAGGCTGAGTGGCTAAATTATAAACTACCTCCATAGGCTACAC
>QWTY01050006.1:0-11731 GCA_008033365.1 Pseudorectes ferrugineus | reverse complement strand
TAGGAAATCTTGGAGCTATCCTAGCCTCCCAGGAAAGATATCCATGCTGCACGGACTCAGGGAGCTCATTTTAGTGCACTTTGTCACACACTTTCTTCCCATTAACCAGTGCCTCGAAGGCTGGCCTGGAGATCTGACCCTAAAGTTTGGGAAAACCATAAGAGGACCAGAATGACAGGTATTGGACAGAGGCTGGAGCCAGTGCTCCTTGGAGCACAGATGGACTAACCTATGCCTTGCTCTTCTGACCAAGCTCTTTTCCCACCTTTAGGAGAAAGCGAGCCTTTCCATCATTCCTGATCTTTCCTGTTATCTCATCCTGCTGCTGGCCCACAATAGCAGGTGACAGATTGTGGAGGGGGCTTTCAGAGACGCTGTAAATGCTCATCTGCTGTAAATCACAGCTTCATCCCTCCAGTGGAATATGCTGAGCTGTACCAGCCCAGGGCCTGACTCTGCGTGCTGCACCCCAGAGCTGCGGTGCTGCCGCCGTCTCTGCACAGAAGCTACAAATTCTATGTGTAATTTAAATTAACGAAGAGTGAATGTTATTATTTCTGCCACAGAAAAGGAGCTCCCCACACAGCAAGGAAAGATAATGATAGCAAGCTCGCTCTTCAGCTGTAACTCTTCAACGGGTTTACAAAGGAAGAAAGCAGCATTACCCTGTTCCACAAATTAAGGCACAAAAAGGAACATGTAGCCAGCAGAGACAGTAGCAGATCCAGAGACAGGCTCTCAAAAGGCAAGAAAAAAAGATATCCACAAGGACTTAGGGTAGATTGGAAACCTACAGAAAAATGATTCAGAAAACTCAGGAGCTGAGAAGCCTTATGTCCAAATAAAGCAAAGCTGGTGTGACGGTGAAACGAGATAATAGTTTACACATTTTTAAACATTTTCCAGTGGAGCAGGGGTGCCTTTGACTCTGGGCTAAAATCTTTCCTGCCTTTCTCAATCTGTATTCAGCTGCAGGTGAATAAACCGGCCTTGCTTTTGACAAGGCAGACCATGACAAGAAAAAAACCCACCACACGAAATTATTACCCTATTTCAGAAAATGGGTAAAGTGTAGCAGTCAAGAGCCAGCCATGTACATTTTTCCAAAGCTTCACAGAGATCCATATAAAGATTTTTAATATAATTGCTCCAAAGAGTTGCAGCACATAGGATCACTTCCAGCTTGGCACAAGTTCAAGGGAGATTCACCTCAGCTCTGAACTTGACCCACCCTCTCAATTCTGACAGGCACTGCCAAACTCTCTACTCTGCTCCACGGGGTGAGATGAAGAACGTGAGCAAAACCCTGGGCTGTGGAGCCCCACAGGGCTGCACCTTTCTGGGTCTGCTCTGCTCAGGGCCCTCAGCTCCTTTGGACATCCCATCCTGAGAAAAGTCACAGCCCATTCAGAATTCCCCAGCTGCCTCCAGAAAAGCTGTCAGTAATCTCTCATTTAATGGTAACATGAGGGCTCAACATACTATGTAGAGGTAAAAGTTAACTTTTTGAGTTTGAGGACTATGTATATTTTTTTCCTGACCTGAAAGTAAGCCATCTGGATTAAAAATCTTCTGGCTGTAGCTGCCAATGTAGCTTAATTAGCAGTATTAATGTGTGACAGGTTGTCCCTGCAGATACAGCCCTTTCCAGTGATGAATGACAACATGTGCATTTATGGCCGCAGGAGAATTCCGGATAAAACTTCTTTCATTTAACTCTCCAATTATTAAGACAACCTATATGACCAAGATGGGGAAGTTTATTCCATGTAAAAAACCCAAACCAAACCCAAACTCAACCAAATCCCCCAAAATATGTTGGTATGATGCTTAAAATGGCAAAATCAGAGTCTATATTTGGTTTGTAAATATTTTTGTGACAATGCTTGTCAGTTTATCTCATCATCACTAAAGTGGAATGATTTACTAAAGTCTTTAAAATAATACCATAATCCTTATTTGGGGAACTAGATTACTGTATAAGTTCATACAGGGAGTTAATTTAGGAAGTTCCTAGCAGAGTTGTGAAGAGACTCTCGATATCCTAATTTCTTATCCTATACTTAAACCTAGCGGTTTGTCTCAACTTTTACAGCCAAACCCTACTCTGATCAATTCTCCATCTAAATCTTCCAAAAGCTTAACTAGTCCTTATGTTAAACACATCCAGAAAAAGTGTTTCCAAACAGCTGTCCTCACATACTCACAGTGATGGGGCTGGTGCCAAAAGCATGCCAGGCGTCACTGGCTGTATTACAGCTTCACCACATGCCTGCTGGAAGCTGGCCCTTTGCACTTCACCTGACACAGTTCTGAGTAAAACCTCATTTCTCTCTTTCTCCTCAGCCTCCGTTTGTTACTTCTGGTTTATGTTTTAGCCAGGCCTCCAAAATACAGCACTGAGGACATCCACGTCCCCGTTACTTCCCTGTTTACTCATCAGAGCATTTGAACTGGGAATCCAAGCATTGCTCTGCCCCAGGAAAACACACATCTATTGAAGTCTCAAAGAGGAATTGTTTTCAAAAACGTGAGGATTCCGAATGCCAGCTTATTTATCCATCTCCAATTGCAGCTCACCCTGCAGCGCACTGCACTAACAGAGATGCACTAATTATCTTTTGGAGGTGAGCTTGGCTACTCCAGCTTTGATGCTCTGCTTTGCAATTAAATGTATTCCAGCAACCACATGGGGGAGAAGGAAAAAATACAGCTTCCAGTTCTGCAATGACCTACTTACTGCATTAAAGCACTGAGGGGAAGGGGGAGGGCTGGGGAGGAGGGGAGAGGTCTAACTACAGCTTAATGCAAGCTGACACTGATCTGGGCTTCAGACTACACAGCAATCAATATCAGATATGACTTCACATCCTACAGAAAATGTTGGTGAGATGGGGAAAGTTAATGACAGGAAGAAATTAATACAAGACCCTGTTTCTCAAAACCTGCAGTAGTTTCAATAGCCACAATCCCTTTGTGCCTCCCCTGCCATGCCCCGTACCACAGCACTCCTAAAGTTTGTGTCAAATTCGCATTATTCAAGCTAGGGGTAACATTGTCCTGAGCACTGCACAGCCACAGGCTCCCTGTCCCAGACAACTACAGACATTCTCATTCCTCCCTCTCAATGAATGCAGCAAGGAAAGGAAGAGAATCTGATTTATTCAGCATCACTAAGCTGAGTCAATGCCACAGATTGATTCCAGACCTTCTCATTCATGTTTTAAGCCTGTCCCTTCCCCCAGTTTCTCCCCACCTCAGATTGTCTTCAATCTTTAAGACAATTAAGCAGAATCATTAGAGAAAGGCGATCATGGGAGCATTTTGCATGTATTTTGGGATATGGTTTCTGTTTTCAATATTCCACTATCCTGGTTTATGGCACGGACAATTTAATTTCTGGACTTCATACTAAGCATGGTGCTTGGTGACAAAGTCAACAGTGCTACTAACTAGACTCTTCCAAAATGAAGCATGTGAGATGCCTATTGTTTAAGTATCAGAGCAAATGTTTTAGAAGCTTAACTGCAAAATTGAGCTGAACAACACATCAGTAAGCATTTAAAAGTCTTTTGTTCCTTGTAGCCTTTTGTATAATATAATATAAAGGAAAGGAAACCCCTTTAACAGCCTGAGAAAATAATCTGCCCTTTTTTTTTTTTTTGGTGTCAGATGAAATATTAACCTTCAGTTCTGCTTCCAAAAGTTTACAAATATATTGGAAACATCAAATGTAAATGTATAATGGTTACCCTGAACTACAGTATCTAAAGATCAAGGAAACAGAATGAAAGAAAAAGAGAAAAGTGAAGGTGAATGTGATTTTTTATCCTTTCAGCCCCCACTCAGACAAGGAGCAACATCCAGCAGCACCACTTGCCCCAGCCAGAGGATTTTCAGCCTGAATTATTAGTTCCCTTCAGTATTCTCTAGCTCAGTAGTTGCATTGCTGCAAGGAATCATTCACATCTGTGGAATTTACTAATCCTCTTCTACAGCTGTCACAGAAATTGGCTGTTCTCCCTTTCCCCAACTATTTCTGAGTCACACTACCTAGGGCTGTGAGCTTGTCATATCTGACAACTGAGGCAGGGTCAGACACAGTGAGTACTTTAACAAGAGACAGCCAGAGAGAGGCGAGATGCTATGGAGATGATGCACAGCAAATTCCACTTTGCATGATTCTGCACAGGGCATTATTCCCTCAGTACAGCCAGTTGTGATACGACTGACACAGCTGGAAACAAAGAGAAGTACTCTTTCTACTTGAAATGGCAGTCAGAATATGACAATTTAATGAACAGCTCTAAGTTAGTCAAAATCACTATGATCTATTGGAACGGATAAATTCCTGAATTAATGTCCTGCAAGAAAGTTGGCAGAAAAGTGCCTCCATTCAAATCACTGTAAAAATCCCAATGCTCAGTCAGAAGTTTCATTTAACATCATGTCCACGCATCACTGCATTGCCATGGAATGGAGGAGTTCTAATCTCAAATTTACTCAGCCTGGAGCACAGCATCAGATAAACCAGAACTTCCTGGAGTCAGTCAACTGTACCTATTTATAAATCTTTGTGCCTCCAAAATCCAGGCACTAAAATGAGCAAGCGAATGAGAAGGTGGGGCAAAAGGTGTTGGTTTGCTGGTTTCCTGAAGTCTCTCTCCCTTCTAGTAATCCTCTGTAAATGCTAACACCACTGCTTTTATGCAGCTTGGAGAGAAGGAAATATTCCCTGGAGAGGAAGAATAGAATTTTCTTGTTGTTTCCTTGCTGTGCACCTGAGATCCTCTAAGGGTCTCTTTATTGGGTGAATGTATCAAGGACCAGTGAAAATATTGGAGCATTTTAAGTTATTTGAGCAATTATATAAGACAGTAGTGTCTCACTTTATCCATCAGTACTGTAAATTATGTACTTTGCCTTGCAGTGACATTAAGCCTCAACAGTTGTAAAAACTTTGCCACGCTTGGATGAAAAACATCATCTAAAGTATACTGTATAATTAATGTGACTGCACAGACTCTTCCTTCTTTTTAAGCAACTTCTTCAAAAGCATTCTAAGCATCTAAATCCTTTTTTCTTTTCATATGAAAATGACTGATTGCATATTTAAAAGTATTAATTGGTTCTATGATAAGGTTTTTTTAAAAAACCCTTAACACTTCAAGATATCAGGAAGAAACATTGTAATTGCTCAAATAACTTAAAATGCTCATATGTTTTCACTGGTCCTTGATACAATCACCCAATGAAGACACTCTTATAGGCAAAGCTGGATGGTATTTATTTAGAAAAGGCTGCTTGGAAGGAATGGACTAATAATAAATAATTTGTAGAACATTGTGCACAAATTATAAAAAGCATTCCAAACAACTGATCTCATTCCTTGGTTTAATTATTCAGTTCTTTTTAGGCTAGAGCTATGTGTCTGGTATATTTGCTTCAGATCTCAAGAGGGTATTGACCAGGTTTTCTGAAGTCTTCTGCATTATTTATCTCTTCCTACCATAAGGGGTCTGATAGGCATACTGTTTCAATAATTAAATGTCAACAATTCATGCTGTTGGCCAAAACCCAAAGGACCTTCATAAATAAATAATAACATCTTGCATTTTTATAGCTTCTTTCATTCAAGGGTCTCAAAGTGCTCTGCAAATATTCATTAAGACCCCCCGATAGCCTTGCAAGGTAATTCAGAATTGTTCCACTACAGGTTTTTCACAGTGGGAAAGGAGAAGGATCAACTATTCCAAGGTCAAGGCTCAAGCCAGGGTCCGGGGTGGGGACAGAGCCCAAATCATCAGCCCCTTCTGCCAGCTCCCCTCGCCAGACTCTGCACTGGCAGCAGCAGGAAGCAGATGTGACTCCAGGGAACTCACTGCCATGTAAGAGCTGTGAAACTGGGACAGGATGGGGGGAAATCACTGATGGCTCTGCTCTTGATTTTTGTTTTAAACATGTTTCATTATCACGTTTCCAGAGGAGGGAAAACAATGTTGGATGTGGACGCAGCACTGACATTTCTCTCTTACTATTTGTGGTGTTCTGGTCAGCAGTGATTTCAGTCAGAGCAAGGAAATATCCTGTTTCCAATCTAATCTGTCAAAATGTTCATTACAAGTCAAATAGCTGCATTTCAATCGCCTTTCTCCAGTCATTTTTGTTAGCATCATTCCCCATGACCTCCTTTCCACTCCATACCGAGGAAAACAAGAATGATCATAATGATCTTACATTTCTATAGTGGCTTTCATCACGCTGACATGTTGAGAGCAATGATGAGCACAGAAATAACATAAGAAGCCTTTTCAGGCATCCTCTTCTCAATTTAGAACTGAGTTTCTGAGGAGAGAAAGCCTGAATCTGAAAGCTGAGTGCACACCCTCGATCTACTCATTCAGGTAGCTTTCAGACATTAATTCTACCTCCAGTCCTGCAAAGCTGTGAGAAATTCCACACAGAAGTGGCCCCAACAACTAAAACCTCCCATTCTGGTTCTCAGAACAAACACCGAGTTCAAAAAAAGCTCCGGTAGCGCGCTCCATTGGAGCTCGTTTCTGGTTTGAATGCAATGCCTAGATGAAGGTGACACCAGAATATCTATTTTTAAACAAATAAAACAACATCCAAAAGTGCTTTCACTCACATATAGCCCTTCAAGGTCCCCTACTCTCCCTTGCTGTCAGAGGAATGCCCACGTTTTCCACCCCTTGCCCAGCTGTCCCTGTATACATATATTTACAAACACCTGTGTATGGTATGTGTGCAGTCTCAGACTGGTAAAGGTGTTTTAGACTGACCAAATCTCAGTACAAGTTATCCCTCGATTTTTCAGTAATTAGCACCATTTTTCAGATGCTTGAATGTGTATGTCTATTCCTGATGTGGTTTCCTGGAAATCTGCACTTGAACTTCTCTCTGTTATTACAGCCAGGAATATTTACTAATTTTCAAGAACTGTAGACTTCATGTCCATTTTTTAAAGACATAAACCATCAATGCCTTTTTTTTTTTTTTCTTCAAATAAATGGACCAATTTACTCTGTTTATGGGAAAATTATGGAATCTGATGATGAACATAACATGAAGCAGCATTCACAGATATTACCATGGGTCAAAATAAATATACTGTCCTATCTGAACTTGATCAATGCTCATTACCAGTAGGAAAAAGATAAAAAGATGAAATATTATTGAAATGTAAGGATATAAGAACGTATTTAGGTATTTAAGGCTATACCACTGGATGAATAAAAATGAACTCAATTTTATACATTGTGAAAATCAGTAAAAAAAATTAATGGAAAATAGGATGCATTATGCTTTAATAACAGTAATTCAGCTCTTTCTCTCCAGGTTCTTTTCTTCATGCCTGTGCTACTCCTCTGCTTCCTAAAGCTCTCTTTCATCAAGCTTCATGTCTGCTTCCAGTTTCCTATAGCTTGCAGAGCTATAAATTTGGAGCAATTTAGGGAAAGCGTAAGTTCTTTTAATTACCATATTTCTGTATGCGCTGCATAGTCTAAGTCATCCTTCCCCACATTTTTTTCATTAAGTCATCCAACCCACATATTAACCTTCTTGGCAGTTTTGCCTTCAGCTGTGTGAGCCCCTGAGCTGTGGAATACAATTTAGGAAAAGACAGGAGACTGTAAGGAGTCCCTTGCTTGGCAGCCATGGTGCCAATGTGGTGGATGGCTAAAGACCTTTCTACCATCTGTGCAACAACCAGTTGATTTATGGATTCACTGGACCTGTTTCACCCATACGATGTGAGAGTGTCTTCCCACTGAATTAAGATTCACCATGTGCCAGGACAACACCAGTTCTGTTGACTGCCTGCAATTCTTCCTCAGTTTTCTCCGTGCATGCATGTCCAGCAAACGTAAATAATTAATTTAGGTAGGCTTAAGCCTGTCTCAGAAGATTAGGCCATTGTCTCAGGCCAGCAAACTCCCTAATGTTGGATATTTCAACACTACTACCGAAACACAGTTTTATTCACTTTTTGTGTTACCCTGAATACTTTCTGCTTTATTTGTGACCTCCTGAAGATCCAGCAAGCAGCACAAGACAAATACAATTAATTTTCAAAGAAGGTACTATTGATCCCATGTCACTGCCCTATTAAAATGACATTTTGCACGATGCAGAATGACTGATGCAGAAGTTATTTAACCTGACAGATGCTAAGAGCAAGAAGGCAATAGTTGCTCACTGCATCATTATTCAATAGATAACACTTTAACTTGGCTTTGCAAAGGCCATTCTCATTTATGGGGTGCCACTGAAGTAACATTTTATTACAGTTTAAGATTACATCATCCACTTCCAACATTCCCTCCCTTCCAGTAAAACTATCTTAAATCCAGTCAATACAGTAGTGAGCAAAACACTGCTAAATTTTATTATTTGAATCTGATTAAGCTACAAAGCTGGCCTCAATAATATGTCTTCTACAACCTGTTTTCTTAGTTCGCCTCTCAGTTTCTTTACTGTAGATCTTTCAAAAGAATAAACAAACAAACAAGCAAACAAACAAAACCCACCGACCACCACCCCAAAAATCCTGTATACGAAGTGAGGAAGATTCTCAAGCTTGACTCTCAAGATTTTTGCCTTTTCTGGGCAAAATCCTGTATCTACACAAGCCAAAAGTTTGAGCGTACAGGGATTTCCTGATCCAACCAGGGATATTTCACACAGACTGACATGCAAAAGTAATCAGTTATTAAGCTAGGGAACTCATTCCAGCTTCTAGAAAATTCAGATGTCTGCTGTCCTGTTCTTTCCTCCTAATGCATAACCTGAAAACTCCTCTAGAAGAGCTGAACAAAAATCCTAAATTAGGAGAAAAGACTGATCAAACTTCCACCTTACACCACACAAATCATTTTAGTGATGACAACAGCCTTATCTGCATGAATGGGGACTGCTTACACAGGGCTTTTATTTCCTGCACTGTGCTCCAAGAGGCATCCACACAAGACAGGAGGAAGCAGGGCACTTGGGAAACACAGCAGTGCAGCCATGCCAGAGCAGAGCAGCCTTTCCAGAGTCTCATTAGTGCTGCTGAGCAGCAGATCATTTATATCTATTTCAGGTATCTCCCAGGTACTGCATACGGACTTTGCTTCAACCCCAGCCAAAGCTCACTGAAACAATGGGCTAATTGCTAATCCCAATTATTTTTTTTAATTGAAAGAGCTTGAGTTACTCAGGCTATGTCCACAGAGGTTTTCTGCAGACAGATGGGAAAATGGTTTGCCCAGGCTTCGGGCTGCCTGTGCAGCCTTGCTTCATCCAGGAGCCACAGAGACACAAGTGACATGACCCCATGCTTAAGCTAATCAAGCTCTGCCAAGAACTTTCCTCATGTGACATGTTACCAGCCCACATGAAGACTGATGGTTTCACTTCTGCTATGTCCTTCTGCTCTAGAAGGGTTTAAAAATAAGCAGAGAAACGGGATTCTAGCACATGAACTTTTGAGCAGCTGACTTGAGCTTCACCTTCCGTCAGACAAGAGCAGAGGGCAGATCACATGAAGTATGTGTAGAAAGTGAAGGGTAAAGAAAGCACAAGAGGCAGCCTTGCTGCAGGGATGACAGACCTGCAGGCAGTCCTCTTTGCCCCACTCTGGCTGGTGCAGCCCACAGCTGTGGCATGCAGCTGGAAAGCCTTCCTTCTCTGCCATGCCAGAAATGGACTGAGTTTGTAAAAAAGATTTGCACCATAAAGTCATGTAAAACTCTTGTCTCTGGCAGAGCATGGGAAACAAGCTGTCACTGACAGGGCATCTCAGTTTATTTAGGTCATTTATAGGAGAGCTTCTCACCTGCTGACTGCTTTATAGGGAGAGATGGGTTGTCAGTGCTGGGCCACTGATCCCTGACAGCCCTGCTGCTGGAGCCAGTGGTTTTACTTCCAGTGGAAATTCGATGAGATAGGTAACATGGGGACCTCTCCTTGTACCTGGGTGCCAATGAAAAGCAATACTAAGCTCAAGAAGCAGAGATTTAAAGCCAGCAGTGTGGCTTTACTGTCTCCTTTGCTACCAAGTCAAACAGACCAGATGAGTGCTCCAAGGGACCAAATGAGGAGCAGCAAAACATTTCTAACACAAACAGCTGTCTATTAATGACCACTCTACAGAGAGGATCCCATGTGATAAATACACCCAGGGGAATCCAAGGCTTGTGGTAGTGATCTTAAAAGTTCCCAGAGGCCTGATTATTTTGCAGTGATGTTGCAAGCCTTGTCAAGATGCATTGCTTAATCAATCTCTGCAGAATCGTTGGGCTAACTGGCCTTTCCCTGACAGGGTAACCAGCACCAGCCTGGGAGCTTTACTCCTGCACAACTGTGGGATGTTAACAGAGACAATAAAGCACAACTGGCCATTACTGGTTCAATAATAGCAGTCATTGGAATTGACAAGGTTTGCTAAGACAGAAGGAAACAAGCCAGGAAAATCCTTAATGTGGTCATTTCTCTCCCAATGTATGTGGTTGCTATATATTTCTTTGCTTAGTAGTACCCCTTGATTTGTAGCAGCTCACTTTACTTACTGATCATATTCTCTGATTTATTTTTGTAAGGAAAGAAGGCAGCACTCTGTCCTCTGTTATGATCTTTTACACAACTCAGGACAGAGAACACTGACCAATTTCTCTTAAGCTTAAAGCCTAAACCTCTGCTTGAACCATAACAGTTTTACACAGATTCTTGGCATCATCTGTATCAACTTTCCTTTGCCTTATAAAAAAAAAAAAAGTGTATAAAAGAGGTAGGTATTACTGAATTAAAGACTTACAAGTGAGGAAGAATCCACTCCTTCCCTAAGTATGTACAGAGATTAATATCCATAATGTATTTTTTTTTGCATATTAAACTCAGCATCAAAATCCTTAGATCTAACAGAATGAGAAATATTGAGATCAAAACACTATTGAGTATCAGAAGTCTCTTATCAATGTTGGTTCTTCTAGACCATAACCAAAGTGATTTCTTCCCTTCCCATGGATAAACTAACTAGACCAAGCTTCTTTAATCTCCCACTCTAGTCATGTTCCCCAAGCATCACTCTCATACCTTTTTCCCTAAGCCTTTTTCAAATTTGTGGCATTCTGTTTTAAGTTACATAAAAAACACAGCTTAGAAGCAGCCTGCAGAGTCATAAGACAAGGCAGTTGGATGTCATTGCAAGATCCAGCAGAAGCTGGTTTTTATTAGTCCAGAAATAAAATTATTGGTGAAATTGCACGTTTGTGATAAAGAAACCTTATAACATCTAATGGAGATCCGTGATTGAAATGAACCTAACCTACCCAAAGACAGCAGAAAGAGATCTAGGAAGATGTAGAGATATTAAGAAAAGAAAGTTTATTTTGTATAATATTATCTTTTTTCCACATTTTGCTGAAGGGTGAAAACCCATCTCTAGAGAAATTCAGAATTAGCAGGAGCCAGTTTGTTTAAACCACTTACCAACTGTTGCTGAGGAAGGAAAATTGCCTCTTTCTAGATTGCCTTTGGTGAGGAACCCTCATTCTTTTATACAACTGTTAAATGTAAATGTGTCTCGCTCACATGAATGATTCAAGGCTGGTTGGCTGGAATTATATGGAGCAGGAAAACCTAATTTGATAGGAGAGAGAAAAGCAAGGAAGGAAGCAAGAAAGGAAGAAAGAAAAAGGAAGAAAGGAAGAAAGGAGGAAGAAAGGAG
>QWTY01050003.1:0-10981 GCA_008033365.1 Pseudorectes ferrugineus | reverse complement strand
TGCAAACCAAAAGGGTTTGTTTGCTTTTTGCGTATGCATGAAATTCTCCATCTGTAGAAACAGAGCTTGGAAGAGGCTCTGTCAATCTGACTTCAGTACTACTCAAACTGTCTTAATATAATGTTTTAGAACTTTGTATTATTTTTGTAAGAAGAGCCTTGCTTCCCTTGCGCAATTGCCACGAGATTCCAAGACAGACTTGTTACTACAACAGGTATCAGGTTTAAAGAGCTGAATATAAATGTTATAAAGGAAAGCATTATCTCTATGCACAAATGTATGCACACATAGGGATATGTGTTGATGTGTAAGTGCGTGTACATATATTTATCTGCATATATTCCTGCTTTTGTATACAAGCCTCCCTCATCCTGCCATCACAGTGGCAGAAGGCAATTTTGAAGCTTATTTTAAAGCAAAATAAATTGCCTGCTGGCAATTCCATTTTCAAAATGTTTCAGTAAATTGTTTGTTAAGAGTAACATCATTTTCATCTCACCTAATCATTATTTGTCTAAACAGTGTTTTCCTTTTAAAAATATATTGCTTTATACTACGAAGTTTTGCTGATTTATAAACTTCACTGCCCCTAAACTAGCAATATTGCAGAGCATGCTGATTACATGACTAGATTGGATGTGACTATGCCTGAACTTCTTTCTGAAAATGAGGTCTGAGGTACAAGGCTGTATTGTCCTCACCATGAGTGAAAACAAGGACAAATATCACAGATATTACCCATTTATGTAAATCAAAAAAAATCTTGCTTACTTAAAAATGTGTGTAAAATGCATTTGTTGCTTAAAATTACCCTCCAATAAGACATTAATTTCATTTTTAAATCCTTTTTTGGTTTTTTTTTTCCTCTAAGATACCAAGAAAGCAAGACTTTCAGGAAGGGAAAAGGGAACACTGCTCTTGTACACTTTCTGTGTGCATATGTTAACTGACAGGAGTTCACTGAGTGTGGCACATTGCTTTCAATCCTGCAAAGGCAAACACAGTTACCATTACTTCCCTAAGCCTGAGTGACCAGGACTCTACGTGCCCACTTCCACAGAACAAGAACCAGGTCCAGTGTGCATTACTTTAATTGTGCAGGACGGGGCACTAATCCTTATTCCAAAGCCCCGTCTTTCATACTGCAGCTACATCAAAAGTAGAATTGCAAGAGAGCACAGAAAAGCACAATCCAGAAACATATGGACTCTCTTCTCAAATTCAAAGGCAGATGCAAATTACAAGCAATGAAAAATAGGAAGTGCTGCATTCAGCTTTCTGCCCTGGAACACCATGTAGTAAACTCCCAACCACAGCAAGTGCAACACGTAGGACTGTGGTTTCATGAAAGGCTTGCTCCAGCCTTCTGCAGTAGTTTGAACTGAGCTCTTAGTCAGATGTGATATCTGCAGACTCTGTAAATTCCACAGATGAGGTAATCTGGGTCAAAATATGAAGAAAAAAAATCCATATTAATTCTTCTTTTCTCCAGATGCTTTTTCATCTGTTTTACAAGATTTATTCCTCCCCTAAAACTGTACAGCAGTTATATTCTTAACAAACAGGATGTCTTGGTAAATATAGAAGAGTAATATATCTACTAGGAACCTCAAAATTATTATAATTAATGTGCTAATAGTTACAAAAATAATATTAATAGTGACAATGCACATACATTTATTTTACCCAGACTGGCATCTCTGGACTCAGTCAAGCACAGAGCAGAGTCTTCACCTCTTTTCCTACCTATATTTGCAAAGTCCATTTCACTGTACTTCATCGTGGAATTTTTGGAAGCATTGTTTTTTTCCTGCTCAGGTTAAAAGAAGTTTTAGTAGAATGTCTGAGGGATTCATCCAAATCCTTGACTATAGATTCCTAAAAAGCCAGACGTTTCACCTAAGTCAAAGATTATATAATGCTTCAGTCAAATCACGGTCCCTCTCTAAGGTCTACCGAGGAAGCAGTAATGGACCATGGCATTTTAAGTAAAGACTTTCCACATACTATCCTGTTCTGCCACAGTTATCCTGTGGTACATCTTTCAACCGAACAGCAGGTGTGAGGTGCCTTCCACATGAATTTACAGGCATACTCAGAATGCTGTAAGTGTTTCTGACATGGTGTGTATGCATTTCCTTTTTTCCTTTTTTTTCCTGGGGATAGCTGGAGCCGTCGTTGTCATTCATAGCATCTAGCAGCTTCCAAACTGACATAAAATCATTCTTTGCCAATATGAAATATCTGCTGGTCACGATGCATGCTGTTTCTTATCTCTAAAGATGTGAACGTGTGTTTCAGATATACACAGCCATACCCTGCTATCTCTTAAGGGTGAGTTTCTGAAAAGTGCAATGGATAACAGGTCAATGGATAGCAAAATTATTTTTTTTCTCATAAGAAAAAAACTGTTGTAGTAAAGAGAAGATGCATTCAAGCACTTAATATACACAGATAGGAATAGTACACTGCATTATGAGATCTTTCCCACTCATGTGCCATTAACATTAACCAGAAGCATAAGATATTAAAGGCTGAGATGCAAAAGGAAGATGTTGCTGCAAACCACACACTAGACACCCACACGGTTCTAGAAGCATGAGTGTGATACACAATCAGTACTGGAACAGAAAAAAATATTGAACTGTATTCAGGAGTATCTGCTTTCTCAGGACGTTATATATGTAAATATTTTATAAAAACAAGAAATACATACATCAAAATATATGGAAGAAAACAAATGCATAGTTTACAGTAAAGTGTCATCCACATGTTAAGGTAGTTCTGGGATGCCTGCTGCTGCTTGTCAGACCTGCTTCAATATGACTAGGCACCTCAGGGAAGTTTTTTACATAAGATGGGTGGTAGAAGGGTGAAAGATGGAAAATCAGGGTGATAATGATGGCTAGCAGGGCAGAGTATGAAGCAGCTGACAATGAAGCAGCTGACAATGGAAAACCAAGACAGTAGGCAGACCAGCACAGATAACAAACTCTTACTCTCTGTGCATATATTTAATGTCCATGTGTGGTGGATGTATATATCTACAGGTGAAAGGAATAATCTCAGATTTAAGGCATCATGAGCATCAATGCTAAAATATATGTTCTTTATTTATACAGATATAGATATTCACATTTATTATGAGCCTTCTAAGATGCATATCATTGTTTCTACCCTGGACTTCTTAAAATTAAATGAATGGCAATTGCACTTCAGTAATGTATTCTACCAGAGAAATTAAAACTAAACTTGCCCATCAGGGGAAAAGGCAGGTGCTACATTATTTACATCATGCCTCCAGTGGAAATCACCCTAAACGATTTCCAAATGGCAGAAATATACTCAGTGATTTACTCTCTAATAATATCTATTTGACCTAAAATCTGTTTTCTTTTTGGTAATATCTGAAATTTTATTCTGCCTTCTTTGGAATACCGATACAGTAACAAAGACTTTGGAATAATAGAATGTGCAATAATTGAACTTTGAGATTATAAGTGTTATATGGAAGTCTTGCAAAACTGTTAACTTCTCTCAGAATAAAACATAGTTACTTCTTCTTCCAGAGATTTCAGCTACAGATGCAGAAGTGATAGAGAGGTATCATCATTTCTGTCCTAAAACGTTTTTGCTGTCCTCCCTTAAAAGTCTATGTTGATTTAAAGTTCTTTTACCTCACAAAATCTTTATGGTAGCTAGCTAGCATAGCTTTCAGATTTTATCTTGCCATATGTTTCAAGTTGTGTTCTTCAGTCTGCATCTGCTGAGTATCTGCTACGATAGGGCTACAGCATCAACTCAAAACAATTGGGACTACAGTCTTTATAATAATTACTCTCTGCAGCTGTTGAAATCAGAATCTCTAAAAAAAGGAACTTAAAAACTGTAGCTTCTCTCCCTCTCTCTCTTTCTTTATTTTTATCTAAGGCAAAAACAAGCACATCTTGATGGGACTTTCTGAATTGAATGATAGAAGCAGATTTTTTTCAAGGTATAATATAAAGACACGCTGCTTTAGAGTATGGAATAAAGGTACATCTGTCTTTAACCACGATAGACGATTTAAAGAAAATCTTATGTGGAAAAAAATTTTATAGTACAATACATCTTAGGTGTTAGAAGTCTCATTTGAAAACGACATTGACTAAATTCTGCTTTTCAAAAAAGATTTGCTGGTTGTCAGAAACTGAAGAATTTATTAACAGCTAAAACCCTAGCAATCCTAGGCTTGCATCTCTTACGGTTTATGAAGGTATTGCCAACCTCTTTATCTCAACAGCTAGACAGCAAAAACAAAATCAACCTGTCTTTCCAGTAAGCATATTCAAGCACCTGCATGCCGTTAGATGTGGCGTCACTGCCGTGATTCAGAAGCTATAAAGAAACATACTTACACTATCAAGGAAGAGTTTGGTCCTGTAGTTCATACAGAACTGCTTGATTAGACTAATTCATTCACAATCTGAGAGCAGTAGCCATTTTTATCTGTTCCAGTAGTGTTATTTTAAAACTTCTGTAACTAAAATAGTATGGTCATAGGATTATAACAAGGTTCAGTTGTAAGTGATCTCAGGAAGTCAAACACAGGATCTCTATTGAGGGCAGACCAGGTTGCTCACAACTTAGTCCAGCCAGGTCTTGAAATCCTTCAAAGACAGAGAGAGAACAGCCTTGTTGAGCAACCTGTTCCACTGCCTTACTGTCCTCTTGGGGAAAAAGTTTTTTCTTGCATCCAGTTTGAACCTCTCTTGAACTTCTGTCCACTACCTCTTGCCCTCCCACAGTGCTCCACCAACAGGAACCTGACTCCAACTTTTTGATCACCTCCTCGCCTCTCCATATGAAGCTGCTTTTATGTTTTCCCAGACTCTCTTCTCCAGACGGAAGTAGTCCTCCAGTAATGATGTAAAAGCAAAAAGGTTTTATACACATATGAAAATAGCAGCAGTGAGTGCATGTAATATTATTACTGCTGCTAAAACACAACCAAAGGTTGGCATATTGTTCCCTTGTTAAATAGGGAAAAGAATGTTTCTGCCCCAAATGACTGAGAGTGCAGATTTTCAAAGGTATTTAAAGAAGCTGATTTCTGTTAGATTTGGGGGAAGCCAAATATCTAGATAGCTTCAGATATTCAGCCATAACACTGTAAAAAAACACTTTACTGTCACCACACCTGGAGCCCTTAAAGGGTCAGCAAACACAGGAACTTACTGCAAGCATTGGAGCAGCCACATCTGGAATACTTTCAAACCTACAATGAGCACATGCATAAATATTTTCAGACTATTAGCTAAAGAAAGGTAGTGTAAGAAAAAAAATGGGAAGGCAACAAATACAGGGACAAAGAGTGTGTATGTGATGCTCAGGAATACATTTTTATAATAAACCCAACTATTTTCTTTTTTAAAGTGTTAACAAGTTGCCAAACAATTCTCACTCCTGTGGCGGTGAGAAACTTCATTTCGAAATCTCAACTAAATCAAGGAGCAATGTCAACACTTCTGTGGCTGCACTGTGCTAAAAAGATATACAAGGTAAATTGTTCTGGAGGAGACTTAATCCATCCAGGAGAACTGAATCTGAGTTCTTCTGTTTGTCTGGAGTTCAGCAGATGAACTCTGTCCTTTGGCAATACATTAGCAATGGCTCTATGGTTCTCTTTTCAATGAGTTCCTCAATACTGCTGAAATCCACCCCTTTCCTTTGTGCATCACAGGGTTCAAATTATTAGAACAGTTGCTATAGCAGCACTGTGAATCTTCTTCAAATAAAAAATAAGCTTTTTGGTTTATTTTTTGATCTACCCAATGATTTCCTCTCATTTTACAAGGATGCTGCTTTTGGTGGGGATTTATTCCATTCTCAGATACATGTCAGAAGAATCCAGAATGTTCAGACAGGTCTCTTCCTGTTACTTTTGTGCTGTAAATTTAAGAATTAATAACTAGGAAATAAACGCAAATTATTTCCAGGTAATAAAACGTTATATCCTCATTTTATGAACATTAATGACAATTTAAAAAATGGTGAGGTTCAATCTGCCTAGGCAGACTTTAACATAACAATTCTGTTACCTAATTACATCATGATTACCTGCAAATTCAGCCACCCTACACATCTGTATGTGGATGAAGTTACTCATTTTCTGCAGAACTTGCACCATGAATTACACAGGCAGGAGTTGAGAAGCTAATTTGAAGACACTGAAAAAAAGAAGATGCACAGAAAACAATTTCTTTAAATTATTAAACTACTACTTGTATAAAATTTTAGGGAATGAAAGACATATTGAGGGGAAGATGATGTGCTGCTAATTATAAGGGCTAAAGAGCAGACCATTAAACAATGTATTCTGATAGGAAAGTTCACCTGAACTGAGTTTAAAAGAAATTATAGACATTTTCTTTCTCCTCTTTTAAGAAGTGCTGTACAATTTTCTCTCTCTTTAAATGCATACCTCTGTATCAGTGTGAGAAATGTACTAGGATGTAACAAACAAAAGTATATCTATCAAACTAGTGGTTTTTCTTCTTAGCCAACTTCAGAAAAGCACATCAAAGTGCACTAGGTCTGACCTGTGCACTAGATCCAAGGAGCACAAGTTATGAAAAATGTATATAAATACTTGCAAGAATAGAAGAAGTTGAGTCTACTATGCTTTCCAGGGCTCGTTGTTGCTTTTTTTTGTCTTCCAAATTTTCCACAGGAGCCCATGGTTAAGGTACAGAAGTTGTGCAAGAGGGCTGCTGCAGTTTTTCTGTTTTAATGAACGGGTCTCCAATTCTTAAAGCAAGATAGCAATCAAGTATTTAAATAACTATAAGACTCTGTATTTGTTTTCAGGGACACAATGAAGATGGTAATTATATGAAGCAAGTCTTACTCTTTCAAGGTTACTCCTCCCTACTCTGCCTGTCTATGTTTTCTCTCTAACTAAATGTAGACTGGAAGCACATGGAGAATAATAAATTATGGATAACAACTTTAATTCATAGCCCTCATAACTGAGAACCCTCAGTAATCTGCACTTACTCTCCTATGCACCAGCAAACAAGCTGTAAATCTTCTGAATGTTGTTACTAATATGCCTCTCTTTTCCAGCAATCACAAGCAATGTCTCAAAAAAAAAATAGTTGCCTTATTCACTCCCACAGTATTGTGGAACAGTTTGATAACCATGGATTTAGCATTAGTGGAGAGTTCAAACACAGTTTCAATCTCAATGAAAATAGGAGTTTTTAGTTGGTTACTAGGGCACAGACTCATCTAAATCCTTTGCTTTGTTTACATTCTGAAACTATTTTTTTTCCAAATAGAAGTTGATAGCATAAGAAAATTGGGAGGAAAATGAAACCAAAAATGTTAACAAAATGAATAGTGGATCAAATTCTTTGCATCTTAATTAAGCCATAATCTCGTTTAACAGGAAATTTACTTGGTTAAAAACCAGCAAAATACAGCCATTACCTGGGGAGTATGGGAGGCATGCTGAGCAACCTGTGCAACAAAAAATTCCATTGAAACTTGCTTGTGACCTGGTGACAGCACTGCCAAAAGGGCAGTGAATGCCACTCGGACTGCTAGAAATAGCATGTTGCCACCAAGAGGAACATGGCTAAAGGAAACCAATTCTGGAATGACGAGTGTGTCTGCAACAGCAATGGCTGGTACCAGCTGGGGTACTGAGAGAAACACAACAGGGACTCAGAGCAGGTTAGCTCACCACGTACTTACGGAATTTCATGGAGAACGTTTGCAACCAGTGGCAGCTGCATCTAGGCTAAAAGACAATGAAGAGGTACTACACATTCTTCAAAAAAGCTACTGCCCTGAATCAGCCATGACTGCTCTTTCACTTTTAAGACAAACAGGATGGACTTAAGTAAGTGCATAAACAATTTCTCAGGTCAGCAGTAATTCATGCAAAAATACTGGTGTCTCTTGACAATCCAGGAAAGTTTTAATATAAATAAATGACAAGTAAAAATCTTAATTTCATGTTGAGATATAGAATATAAACTCTACAATAGACTGTTTATTAAGATCAGCTTGTATATGCTGCACAAGAGTGTTAAGACCCCCTCAAACAAGCCATTGGAGTAAATTTGAATAACAAAAATAAATTAGGTCTGGACAGAAATTATGCAAAGATTACCTTAGTAAGCAAAGTATTATGTTCAATGATTTTTTTTTTTTCTCAAACCTACTGTACTAAAATAAAATTGTTGTAGAGTTAGGAATAGAAAAGACTGAAAACAAGAATGTGACTTAGCAGGCATACAATATGTCTCTGCAACTGATTCTCACTACTCTTCAGCCTCCTACCAGCTGTAACTGAATCATTTTTCCAACTTGTTAAAGAGTGGTTTAGTTCTGAAGCTAATGTATTGTTGTTCAGAAGGCAAAGGAATTTCCAAACTTATTCCCAATCTACTCTTTCCCTTATATACATATACATGCAATCATGTGTAGCCACTGCTGCTGTGTTCCATGTGTTCAAACAGTAGGAGTCATCAGTACCAGCAGCTGCTCTGCATGGGGAACACCATATCCTTCTGAAAAATCAAGGCCCAATTCCTACAGCCACGAACAGCCTCAACACTCTGAATCACACTGAGTCACACATTTCCATCCATCTTTTCCCATGAATGTTCCATAAGGATCATGGTACTGCCCATCTTCTGATCAGAACTTAGGGCCTCATGATGAAAAGGTCATAAGAACAAGCAATTATAATGCTTATTACATTAACTGTAGCAGTCACCCAAGTACCTGTATGAGAAAAGTACCTCTGTCCCCTGTGGTTTCCACATGTCTCTGTCTATCTTCAATTTATTTACAGATAAATAACACATCCTATAGATTGCATATGTAAGATCCCAAGGATGTTTCCATTTAAAAAAAAAAAAATCTAAATGACCTAATCATAACTTATTTCATTGCACACAGATAAAAATCACATTTAACCAACATTATGTAAAACTTCATGTTTCAGCAGGACTTATCTTCAGTAATGTCTTTGAACAAATACCTTGAGAGGGCAATCTGCCGTCACAGGAGGATAATGCACCCATTGCAAAGCCCCTGTGCCAATATATTAGCTCTCCTTCTGTCATCTCTGGCTCAGCCTTCTCCCTGCTCTTCATTCTGGTCCTTGTGGTTGGCAGCTATTGAAATAACAAAGACCACAGTATATGACTTGAATGCAAAGGAGATAAATCAGCATGCTGCCTGTCTCCTAATAATACCATTTTCCAGATTATCCATGGCTTCCGCAAGGGCTCCACATATACTTTGGTAAGGACATAAAGGATTGAATACCAAAGAGGCATTGCATTAAAAAAATTCTCAAATTCAGACTTCTTAACATTTCTCAAAGAACTGAAGTGGCCCACTTGAAGAGTTTCTCTCAAGGATAGCTTATTCTCAAGCAACATTCAGAGGAAAAAACAAGATGTTAAAGATTACAGGGCACTATTAGCATTCATGGGACATTGTAGCTGTTCCCGAGTCTTTTACTTGTTGATTCAGGAATTCAGCACTTCATCCCCTGCCTCAGTTTCCAAATCAAACACAATATAAATAATGATACAGACATTCTTTCTTAAAGTGCTGTTGGAATAGTGTATGATGAGCACTTCATAGAAGCTGCCTGTAAGTACTATTATTCTCTTCTTTTTTTTTTTTTTTACATTTAAGAGCCACTTAGCTATAAGTGAGATAGATGCCATCTCTAAGAACCTCTTAAGACCTCAGAATTTGGTTCATACAATATAAGAATTACATGGCTGTGCCACCCTCCATGTCATCAAGTAGCATTTGACAATGCAACATTAATTTAGGAGGAGCTCAATTATAGGCTCAAATCCTCCTGGTGGCCTTTTAGAGGGTTCTGCTTTTCAAGAGGTTCATCTCTCTCAAAAGAGATATGATTTGCAAAAAAACAGCTCACAATGCATGCAAAATTAGTTGCAGTGGTTCAAAAGAAAGTGGAAACCTGTCTGCCTAACAGCAGCATTCACTTCAATCTGCATTTATGCCTCTCTAAAACTTCACCTCCATTCTCAGAAAACTGAAATTTCATACACTGCTGCCCTGTTTCATTGAAGCAAATTTTAATTTCCTTCCCCTTCTCACCCACAAAAGGATTTAGAAAATGTCTACACTCTCTTCCCATTTCCAACTTCTCTTTCTTTGGTTTTGACCTTTTACCTATGTGAGAAAGCAACAACACTGAAAGATTTATACTTAGAGTGGGGGAGTGCATGTGAGCAAGGTGCAGAGAACTGTGATTAATGCCTCCATTTTGTTTGTTTAAATAGATTTTACAACTGTGTTACAAAAGAACAGCAGGGCAAAAGTTTAGTTTGAGGATCAAATGGTTCTTCAGCATACATCTTAAACTTATAAAAATCCTTATCCTTGTACAGATGCATCTTCATATCTTGGCCTACATATTGAATACACAATTTTGTTGGTGAATAAGTGGCACGACCGCTGTTTTGTGTATGTCATTATCTATTAATAAAGTGGTATAAAGCCTGTTCACTTGGAGTGACTATGTAACGTCTCTAGCAAAGGGTGAATTTAAAAAAAGTACAAAACAGAAGAGAAATTCAAACAATGTGTCAGAAGCAATTCTGTAAGGAACAAGACCTATTGTAGGTTAGCCCTGACAGGCAGCTCACACCCACCCAGCCATTTGCTCACTCCCCACAATGGGATGGGGGAAAGGATCAGAAGGGTAAAAGTGAAAAAACTTGTAGGCTGAGATAAAGACAGGGAAAGTAAAAGCCATGCATGTAAGCAAAGCAAAACAAGGAATTAATTCACTACATCCCATGGACAGCAAGGTGTTTAGCCATCCCCAGGAAAGCAGGGACCCACCATTTGTAACTGTGATTTGGGAATACAAACAGTATCGTTTCAAACATCCCCCACTTCCTCCTTCTTCCCCAGCTTTATGTACCGTGCA
>QWTY01050002.1:0-10477 GCA_008033365.1 Pseudorectes ferrugineus | reverse complement strand
GGGAGGCCCTGGAATGGATTTCCCAGAGAAGCCGTGGCTGCCCCTGGATCCCTGGCAGTGTCCAAGGCCAGGCTGGAGAGGGCTTGGAGCAGCCTGGGACAGTGGGAGGTGTCTGTGCCCCTGGCAGGGGTGACACTGGACGGGCTTTAGGGACCCTTCCCACCCAAACCACTCCACGATTCCATGATCCCAGGATTCTGTTCCTCCTGGTCCCTGTGATAATTCATATTTGGGTTTTGCTGTGTTGCAGCAGGAGGAATTCCCAGATGAGGAGTTTCCTGGATGAGGAATGCCTGGATGAGGAGTTTCCTGGATGAAGAATGCCTGGATGAGGAGTTCCTGGAAGCCTTGGAGCCGTTTGGGTGAGCCCGGACCCGGCAGAGCCCTGATTCCCGTGCCGGTGCAGGGCTGGAAAAGCGGGGAGGAAAATGTGGTTTCCATGTGTAAATCCCGGTGAAGTTGCAGCCTGAACAATCCAACGGCCTCTGCCAAAGGCACTGGAGCAGGGAGAGGCCACGGCAGGGAGCTCGGGCCCTCGGAAAAGCCGCTCCATGGACTGTGAGGATTTTGGCTGTTCCGCCTTTGGGGGATGAGGCTGGGAGGGCGGTGACTGGATGGGGGAAGGTGTCCCTGTCCCTGTCCCTGTCCCGTCCCTGTCCCTGTCCTGTCCCTGTCCTGTCCCTGTCCCTGTCCCTGTCCATGCCAGGGGATTGCCCTGGATAATCCCTGAGGTCCCTTCCAACCCAAACCATTCCACGATTCCCATCGCTGGGGCAATCCCACCGGGCTCACAGGAGTCACTGCAGCGCTTGGGGCGTGGCCGGGGCAGAACCCGAAATCGGGCACCAATTAAAGGACATCCAATGGGACACAGGGCCCCGAGCGCGGCTGGAGGGAGGCACCAACCTTTGGAACAGATGATCCCTGCAGATCCCTGTTGCCAGGCTGGAAAGGGCACTCCCTGTCACCGAGGTCTGGGCTGGAGCTGCGTCATTCCATTGCCTTTATGGTCTGGTGACACAGCCTGGAGTCAATAAAATCCTGATAAATGACCCCCTCATCCTGATAATCTGTGCATCAGATTGTGCCTCCAGTTGTGGGATGTCCTGAGCTGGATCCCAAGGATCATCGAGGCCAACTCCTGCCTGGTGACATCCGGCACCTGCCTTTGGGATCCAGGAGAACGAGTTCCCTCTGGACCGGTCGCTGTTCACAGGGATTGTGATGGGCTGGAAATTCTGATTGATGAGGCTGCTTTGATCCTGGGAGGGGGATGTGGGATTGCAGCATGGGGAGATCTTCAGGATCTTGGGAAAGGTGCGGTTGTGTTCCCATTGATTTTGGGTGGGTTTAGCAGGAATAAGAGCTTGGCAGTGCCACTGGACGTCAGGAGAATTTCTTTGGACATCATGAGGAATTTTTCCATGGAAAGGATGGTCAGGCACTGCAGTGGTGGAGCCCCCGTCCCTGGAGGTATCCAAGGAATGATGATGTGGCACTCAGGGCTCTGGTGGGGATCGGTCACAGGTTGGACTCCATGATCTGGGAGGGCGTTTCCAACCTCCGGGATCCTGGGATTCTGGGATTCTGACATCCCTGAGGGCCCCATCCGGGAAGTCACCATCACCCAGAGCCTCCCCTGAGCCTGGAGATGATCCCCACATCCCGGATCCTTTTCCCAGCTGTGAGCCCACCCAGACACTGCGAGGTGTGGGGACAGCGAGTGTGGGATCCAGGGCCAGAGCCCTTTGGATCAGGAATCCCCACAGGAACTGCACAGGGCCTGTGCAAACAGAACCTATGGATGCTCCTGCTCCCAAACGCTTTTAATCCAAACAGTCCAGGCAGGCAGCAGGAGGGATCCCCCAGGATAACCCAGGAGGTGTGGAAGCCCCACCAGAACACATTCCCAACACATAATTTCACTCACCTGCAAAGGTTTTCCTCTTCCATGACAATATTTGATTTTGTTAAATATTTTTTTGGCACTTTCCAGCTGCAGTTGCGAGCCTGTTTTGTTTTCCCAAGGATTCATGGAGGGATTGGTCGTTTGTGGGGGTTTGGCTGCTCTGGGAGCGTCGGAGCCAGTCCTGGGTGTGCAGGGCCAGGCGGGATGTGACTCCCAGCGCGGCAGGCAGGGAATTCACTTCCCCAAAAAGTCAGAAGTGAGCTTGGTGCCACCAAACCCCAGTCCCTGGGGTCACCCACGAGGGCTGGGAGGAATTTACCGGTCGGAGCAGTTGTGGAACAATCCCGCGTTGCCATGGAACAACAACACAACAAACCCTGGGACACCTCTGGTGGCCACGTCCTGCCCTGCCCCACCTGCCTTCAGCCGGGGCTCAGACGGGGAATGTCCACCTGGGGGGGGGAAGGGAGCAAAACCGGGAACAGCGGGCGGGGGGATGAGGCTTCCTGATCCCACCTGGATTGCTTGTGGTGCAGGGAAGGAAGGTTGGGCTTTGGATGAAGACGGGCTCACCCTCACCCAAATCCAGGGTGAAGTCCAGCTCCCCAGTGCCGAACTGGGATTCCTGGAGGCTGCTGGGAGCAGCTTTGGGATTCATGTTGGGATTCACCTGCCTGGATTCACCTGCCCGGATTGCTCCTCCTGTGCCTCTTGTGGTGTGTAAAAGTCCCCGTGTGCTGATCGGGGCTGGAGCCCAGCCTGGTGACACCCAGAGCCGGGTGGGAGTTGCTGCCTGACCCTCAGTCCCACACTCAGCTTCCATCCCTGTTTTCTCGGGACATCCCGGCGCTGTTCCAGGAGCAGCCTGTCCGTGTGAGGCTGGACACTGCTGTGTTCCCGGCTGTGGATGGACAGAGTGACCCCTGTCCTGTCCCCCAGCCCCAGGGGGGCTGCAGGGTGTGTCTGGAACACTCCACTTCTTTTACACTCAATGGATTATTTTTATAATCCCAGGATCAATTAGGCTGGAAAAGACCTCTGAGCTCATTGAGTCCAACCTGTGATGGGAGGCGACCCAGGTGCCGGGCTGGCAGGAATCCTGCAGGAATCCTGCCCCATCTCTCTCTTCCTGGCTCAAATTCCCCCTTTTCTGTCTTTAAAAAGAGAATTTCCTGTAGCAGCCGGGCCTCTCCTTTCCCCCCGGAGCAGGAGGGATGGATTCTGAGCAGGCTGAGTTTGCAGCCAGCCTTATCTCCCTGTCCTGGGGACAGAAAAGCTGAAGGGTGACACTTTCAGGCCAGACTTTGAAATCTGCTGGGGAATTTACGACCAGATAGTCAAGAGCTGAGGCTCTCTGGGACTATTTGGAAATGCTGAAAACCCTGAAACCCAATTTTTTCTCCGCTTTTTCTTCACAGAACCCCAAAATTCAAGCAGGGACCCAGAACGTTAAGCTAGGATTTTAATCCTGTCTCCTTTTGAATCTGGACTAAACGTTGGCTGGGATGCAACCCTCCTAACCCACCTGGGTTTTAAGGATTTATTTGAGGGATTAGCAGGGGAGGGAAGGGCAAACGGATCCCCCCGGGCTCTGGGTGCCGCTGGCAGGGCCCGGGCAGTGCCCTGGTTTATATTAAACAGGCAGGACCTGGCGCCGGGGCCCCTTTATCAGCTCTGGGCCGTGCCCAGGGGAGAGCCCGCCTGCGGCACTTCCAAACCCGTGCGTGTTCCCCGTGTCCCCCCGCTCGCTGTGACATCCGTCCGGGCGCGGGGGACCCGGGGAAGCGGGGACCGGCGCTCGGGGCTCGCCCCGCAGGTGGCACCGAGCGGGGACACGGCGCCAGGTGTGTCCCGTCCCTTCCCTGCGGCCCTTCCCTTCTGCCGCCGGAGGGTGGGAATGCGGCCAGGCACACCCAGCTCCGAGCAGTAAAATGATCCCTGCTTTGCCCTTGGGCCAAGCCCAGCTTTTCTAACGGATAAAAGGGGAGGCAGCGGCAGCGCTCTCACTCCCCTGGGCTCCAGCACAGCCTCCCTGAGCTTCGCCAGAGCGAGGGATCCGGACCGGCCCCTGCAGCACCATGTCCCGCTCTGTGACCTTCAGCTCCCGCTCGGCCGCCGGGCCGGCCCTGAGCCAGGTGCGGGTCAGCTCCGTGTCCTCCACCCGCAGCTCCGGCCTCGGCCGCGCCGGCGGCTTCGGCAGCGCCAGCCTCTACAACCTGGGCTCTGCCGGCAAGAGGGTCTCCCTGGGCGGGGGCAGCTCCTTCAGCGTCCGCTCGGGCTACGGCTATGGGGGAGCGGGGTTCGGGGGCAGCCTCAGCCCCGGCGGCATCCAGGAGGTCACCGTCAACCAGAGCCTCCTGACGCCCCTGAACCTGGAGATCGACCCCACCATCCAGAGGGTCCGCAAGGAGGAGAAGGAGCAGATCAAGACCCTGAACAACAAGTTCGCCTCCTTCATTGACAAGGTGAGGACTTGGGCTGGCTCGGAGCTCTGGGGGTGCTGAACGGCAGCTGGGACCCAAAATTGGTTTAATCACGAACGGGCTCAGGATCAGTCCTGGAGAACGTGGTGGGATTTGCCCACTGCAATCAAATAATTCTTATTATTTGATGTGTTAAAGCCCTGCTGGCATCGCCAACAGAACAGGTATTTGCCCTGCTTGGGCTGCCTTTGCAGCCCTGATTTACCTGGGATTGCCCAAATGGGGGTGCAGGCTCTGCACCCCCACCCCAGCACCAAATCTGGGGAGGGAGAGGCTCCTGAAGGGAGTTGTCCCAGGACAGCAGGTTGATCCAGAGCCTGTCCCAGGACAGCAGCTGGAACCAGAGCCTGCCCTGCAGGATGTTTGTGCTGCCCTGCACAACTTGGCTCTCTTGCATTAATCGACCTTGTGTAAATCCCTCTCTGGCATCCCCGAAATGTGAGGAATCCAGCCCTGGAGTTGGAGTAATTGGAGGGGTTGAGGTCTGGGGCCGGTTTCTGTCAAGTGTCAGCCCGGCAGAATCTGCTTTCCTTTAATTCTTCCAAAGCCTCAGGGTCGCAAACCAGGTCCCAGAGCAGCCACGCTCTTTACTGTGCTCTCCGTGACCCTGCTCTGGTGCTTCCCATGAACACCCAAACTCCTGGGATGGGATTGCCACCTGCAGCCCAGTCCTTCCATCCCCGCTCTCTCCCGCCGTCCCAAATGACCCCTGCGCTCCCCCCAGGTGCGGTTCCTGGAGCAGCAGAACAAGATGCTGGAGACCAAGTGGAGCCTCCTCCAGGAGCAGAAGACGACGCGAAGCAACATCGCTCCCATGTTCGAGACCTACATCAGCAACCTGCGGCGGCAGCTGGACGGGCTCCTGGCGGACAAGGGGCGCCTCGAGGGAGAGCTCAAGAACATGCAGGACCTTGTGGAGGACTTCAAGACCAAGTAAAGTATCAGTGTCCCCTTGACGGCGTGGTGGATCCGCCAGCTGGGCCAGTGGCTGGGCACGGATGTCCCCAGCTCCCCCGCCAGGGAGGGAGATGTTTTCTGGCCAGGAATGAGGTGTTTAGTCCAGGGAAGCTGCCTGGATTCTTCCTGCTTGTTGTTTCTGGCACCTTGTTCCTTCATGGGCCAGTGCCTCCATCCTCTTGGCTTTGCTTTGGGTTGGAAGTCATGTTTTGGGGCCTCCCCAGGGCTGGAAGTGGCATTTTGGGGCCTACTCAGGGTTGGAGGTGACATTCTGGGGCCTCCCTGGGGTTGGAGGTGGTGCTTTGGGGCCTCCTCAGGGTCAGGCGTGGCTCTTGGGGGCGGCCGGAGCCCCGAGAGTTCCACAGGAGCTCCCGGCTCCTTCCCTGGGCAGGGAATGGAGCAGCTGCCCTGCAATTCTTCAGTGACTGTTCAGTGTCACCTGGGAGGAGCCCCAGAAGAAAGGTGGCCTTTGTCCCAGCTCGGCCCAGCCCAGCCCAGCTGGGAAATGCCTCTGAGAAGGGAAGGGAAGAATAGGACGGAGCTGGCAAACTGGATCAGGCAGGAACTGCAAACAAACAGAGCTGATAATCCCCAGGGTGTGTTTGGGGAGAGTCAATACCCAGAGATTCCCCAGGAGCTGCTCGGGAATGATGCTTCCCCAGCCCTGCCCGGTTATTCCAACTCCGTTATTTCATCTACAGTTGGCCTTGGAATCTCTGCAAGGAGCTGGTTTGCACCCAGAGGGATTAAACCCCAAAGTTTGGTTGCATTTCCCATGGATTCAATCCATGGACTCGTGGATTTATTCCTTTAGCCTTCCATGGAAAGCCAAACCCTCTGTGTCCTGAGAGAAGGGAAGCAGGAATTAGGAGCAGAATTAGGATGCAATAACTACGATGCAGATCCTGCTGCTCCCCATTTATATGGAGAAAATCTCATTCATAAATGGAAATCTGAACCGTGATGTGTTTTGGGGGTGCCTGTGGCCTCTTTTCCATCGGTCGGGTTTCCACAGGAGTTCCCAGGTGCTCTTTAGGGGAGGAAAGGCTCCAGCCCCTCCCTCAGGAATTGCAGTGGGAGAGGGTGTGGAGCCAGCCGGGATCGTGCTGCCCACAGGGCTCAGTGCCGAGGGGCGAGAGCGTCCTGGGCTTCCACAGGGGCCTTGGGACAATATTGGATGATTTAGGATGAAATTCCTCCCTGTGAGGGTGGGGAAGCCCTGGGATGGATTTCCGAGAGCAGCTGCGGCTGCCCCATCCCTGGCAGTGCCCAAGGCCAGGCTGGACGGGGCTTGGAGCACCCTGGGATAGCAGGAGGTGTCCCTGCCCATGGCAGGAAGGGGATGGGCTTTACCGTCCCTACAAACCCAAATCATTCCATGATTCCATGGTTTGCTGGTCCATTGACCACCTTGGTGGAGCTTCCCCCAGGAAATGAGGAATTTGATGATCCATTCTGGAAGAATTCAGTGTTTTTACCTCTCTCTGTTGATCCCTTGTGTGTGGAGGTGGCGCCTCTGCGTCATTTCCCGGGATTTTTTCCTCCGGAATAGCACTGGCAGCTCACTGACCTCCAAAGGGGCAACGTCCATCGATCCCAGTGTGGACGGGCGCGATTCCAGGTCGGAGCAGGAGGGAGGGGCAGGGAGGCCGGGAAGGTGAAGCAGCTCCTGCTTTGGAAGGCAAATTCCAGCTCTGGCCGTGCAGAGCCCATGTAAATAAAGAGCCTTGGCCTGGCAACAGCAGTTCCCAAACAGCCCAAGCGCCTCCTGCTCTGCTCTTGGGTCGCTTTCAGGATTCCCCGGAGCAGGGTGGGGCTGGATGTTTGGGCCGGTTGGGAGTGCACGGACAGGTCCAGGTGGGCGCAAAGATCCAGGTTTGCAGATCAGTGGTGGTCCTGTGAAATCCATGGAGAGGGATTTTTATCTGCTGGAGACCTTTCTGTGAACCCCTGGAGATTTCAGGCGAGCTCCTCATCTGAGGGTGAGCACCTGAAGAAGGGGAGTCGGCAAGACTGGAGTTTGGTGAGGCTTTGGAGAAGAATGAGGGTCATTGATCACCTTTGGCCCTTCCCAGGACAGTGCCATGTGTTCAACACCTGCAAAATGGTCCCAGCAGTCTGGAATAGGGAAGTGCAGAGTGGAAGCAGCTCCAGCAGGTGCTGGGATCAGCCCAGAGGAGTTTGTGGGATCTGTTTGTGTCTCTCCTGCTTTGTACTTGCTCCCTAGAGGCTTGGTGACACAGTGGGGGCACAGCCTCGGCCCTCCCCAAAGGAGGAGCAGGAGCAGGAATTTCTGAAGCACAGGAATTTGGGGATTAGGGGACAGCAGGGAGGGGATGCTCCCCAGGTGGTGCTGGCGGTGTGGAGCAGCTCATCCAGAGCGGACCTGGGGCACCTCTGGCACACCAGCCTTGGGAGTTGCTGGGCTGGCTCCCAGGAAATGGAGGGACGGGGAAGAGAACTGGGATAACCTTTCACTGGGATGTTTTTCCTTTTATCCAGGCTCTAACTTCACAAAAATCCCTCTTTTCTGGCAGGTATGAAGATGAGATCAACAAGCGCACGGCGGCCGAGAATGAGTTCGTGGTGCTCAAGAAGGTGAATTTCGTGGGTCAGGGAATCCTCAGAGGGGTTGGGTGGGAAGGGACCTCGGAGCCCATCCCATTCCCACCCCTGCCATGGGCACGGACACCTTCCATGGACCCAGGGTGCTCCAAGCCCCGTCCAGCTTTGGACACTTCCAGGGATGGGGCAGCCACGGCTCTTCCCTGGGATTGATCCTCAGCCCTTCACCCCCATTTGCCCCAACTCGCAGTTTACTCTTTGCCCTACTCACAGTTTACTCCAGCTCTGCTGGAGCTCTGAGGGGCCGAATTCCATCCCACACCTGCCAAAGGCAGATCAGGGGAGGCCCTGAGGTCTCCACACACGCAGGGAAGAGGTATCGATCCCAGGGATATTGGAGATGATGCCAGATCTTTCTTTGGGATCTTTCTTGGGGATCTTTCCTGAGGTCTCTGTGTCCAACCTGACACTGAACTTGCAAACAGGGATCCAGGGGATCCCCAGGACTCTCAGGATCTGCACCCCAGCAGCATTCAGTGCCCTGGGAGGTGATTTGTAGGCCCTGGGGTGTCACTAGGACACCGGAGCTGGTTTGGGGAACTCTCCTGTGGAAGCCACCAGGGGCCGGGTGGGCTCAGACATCAAAGCTCCCCAGTCTCAGTGAGTTATTCCTCGTTTTTCCAGGATGTGGATGCTGCCTACATGAACAAGGTGGAGCTGGAGGCCAAGGTGGATGCATTGACGGATGAGATCAACTTCCTGAGGGCTTTCCATGAGGCGGTGAGGACCCTTCTGCTACTTCAGAGGAGGGGAACAGGGAATGCTGGCTGGGGAAATGAACGCGGGACAGGTGATGGATTCATGGAGTCTTTCCTTCCATAAGCAAAACTAAACCTGCAAGTGAAGTGATTCCTCTGAATTCCCGTGGATTGTCACACGGATTCGTCCCTGTCTGGGATGTGGGATGGATGGACTGCAGACATAACAGGACAGACATTCTATTTGGGGTGCTGTTTGTATGAAAACAGGAAAACGAGTGGTTTGCAGCGCTTTAGTGCCAGGGGAGGTGGTGCTGTGTGAGAGGAATGAAGGAAGGCTGCTGTTCCAGGCTCCTTCCTCCTCTCCATTGCTTGCAAGATCAGGGATTGCCTGAGCTGGACACACATCCTGGGGAGAGGTGCTGGAATTTGGCCCCTCCAGGTTCTGCAGCCAGCTGGGCTGTTGTCTAAGGAGTGGGGTGACAGTGGGATAAGCAGCCCTGCTGCCAAGGCAGGGATAAGCAGCTCCAGCTCTGCTGTTGGTTGTTGCTCTGGGCTTTGCCAGGTTGGTTCCCTCCTAATTAATGATTATATTGATGGAATTCTTCTTGTCTGCCTCCCTTTCCCTTCTCTCCTTGGATTCTCTCTTTAATTGGCTTCTAACAGAGGGGCCCTGAAACCTCTCTGATTAATGGGCTTGGTTTCCCTGCAGGAACTGAACGAGCTGCAGGCCCAGATCTCCGACACCTCGGTGGTGCTGTCCATGGACAACAGCCGGAACCTGGACCTGGACAGCATCATCGCCGAGGTCAAGGCCCAGTACGAGGAGATCGCCAACCGGAGCCGCGCTGAGGCCGAGTCCTGGTACCAGAGCAAGGTGAGCTTTGGGAGGGGAGGAGGATCCAGGGAGACCTTGGAGCCCCTTGCAGCACCTGGAGGGGCTCCAGGAGAGCTGGAGAGGGCCTGGAGTGATGAGACACAGGGAATGGCTTCCCACTGCCAGAGGGCAGGGATAGGTGGGATATTGGGAAGGAGTTGTTCCCTGTGAGGGTGGGGAGGCCCTGGCACAGGGTGCCCAGAGCAGCTGTGGCTGCCCCTGGATCCCTGGCAGTGTCCAAGGCCAGGATGGATGGGGCTGGGAGCAGCCTGGGACGGTGGGAGGTGTCCCTGCCATGGCAGGGGTGGCACTGGGTGGGCTTTGATGTCCCTTCCAAGCCAAACCATTCCAGGATTCCCTGATCTCCAGCTCTGCCAGCACCTGTGTCCCCTGTGCCAGGAGTGGGGGGGGCTCTATCCCGCCCATTCCCGGCCATCCTGACCCCACCACGCTGTGTCCACTGCTCTGTCCCAGTACGAGGCGCTGCAGGTGACAGCTGGGAAACACGGGGACGACCTGAGGAACACCAAGAATGAGATCACGGAGATCAACAGGGTCATCCAGAGGATCCAGGGGGAGATCGAGAACGCCAAGGCCCAGGTGAGGAGCTGCCCCTCTCTGCCCTTCTCCGGCCTCGGAGCTGGGATCTGGCACTGATCCCTCTGGGGACCAGGGACAGCATCTGAGGGAGCGGCTGGAGCTGTGTCTTCAGGGGAGATTTAGGTTGGATTTTGGGAAAAGGTTTTTCCCCCAGAGGGTGCTGGGCACTGCCCAGGCTCCCCAGGGAATGGTCACAGCCCCAAGGCTGCCAGAGCTCCAGCCCGAATCCCACGGGACTGGGTGGGATTTTGGGGTGTCCTGTGCAAGGACAGGAGTTGGACTTTGATCCTTGTGGGTTCCTTTCATCTCAGGATATTCCATGATTCCA
>QWTY01050001.1:12908-24815 GCA_008033365.1 Pseudorectes ferrugineus | reverse complement strand
GATGCCATACAGCACTTCATCACTGTCTGTATCCCTGTTCGAGGAGGGGATGGTAATTAGTTGAAATTCAGTTTCTGAAAAATGAGTGTTGTGGGCCTGATTCTCAAACTGAAATGCTCACACTGGGAACACGTGCACAGGGTTGCACACAGCCTTTTCTGTGGCGTTGATGGATTATCACAAGTGCTCTTGGAAGTTCAGTAACTGTGCGTGCACAATGTTATTTGAGTTGGACTGCTTTCCTGTGCCTCTAGGTAACTTCCACACTTGCTTGTAGCAGCTAATCATGCAAATTAAGCAAACTGATCAGGCATCACTGGATTTACTGCCAGCCTGTGAACTAATGACAGTGTGGTAGTAGTACTGCTAAATTGCAGCTGATACTCAATACAGAAAAAAACCCCTGTTTCTATTACTTTGGGAGCAATTAGTTCTCTCTTAATGTAGCCGAGTAAGTGATTTTGTCTCTGAGGTACCTATGATCCCCTTTGATGATTTCTTAAATATGAAATTGAATATTTGCTTTTAATCCCAAAGCTGTTTATAATTACATTTTTTTTGTGCACATTTCAATGCTCTGCCATGGAAGACTGTCCCTTAAAAAAGCCAGGTATTAAATTCTGGTTTCTAACTTCCACCAGTAACTGTGAATTATGCTTAGGCATAAGGACTTGATTCGAGGCACTCTGAGATGCTAATATTAAACTCACTTCACAATTTGTAAAATAACATTTAGGATTCTTCCCTTGGAGATAAATGGTATCAAGGCATGTGAAAGATTAATTAGTTACTGATTATATTGTTCTTTGTCCCCCTCTCCGGTGATGCTGGTGATTGCAAAGCATAATTATAGTAGTATACATTTGGCAGAACAGTTGGAAGTGTCACAGTGCAAAAATAAAATGTGTTCATTTTGTGGGTAATTTGAAAAATTCAAAATGTTTTTGGCATTTTGAAAAGTTGTTATCTCTAATTAAGGTATTATTGTGCTTTATATTGTAACAAACTGTAAACAATGCTGTTTATTTGCTTATATTCTAGAAATCTTTAATTAAATGCGTGTATGTTTTACTGACCATTGCTTGGAAGTTACCTTGGGATGTCTGACCTTTATTGCAGTTGCTGGGTGCTAATAGATAAAGCAGGAAGGAACAGAAGGTGGCTGCGTGCAGGGGGAATGTCTGAATTGTCTGGGAACGGGCTTGGTGAACACTGAATTATCTCTAAATACATTACTTTGGCTGCCTGAGCACTATATATTTATTGTACACTGCTTTTGGTGGGTTTCCAAGCTTTAGGGAACACTGGTGCAACTGGGAGGAAGAAAGGGGCTTCTCTCATTTCTTCTTGCTTGTTTGCATAGGTATCAAGGATTAAAGTACAACACAATGCTGGAAATGTAACTGGAAAATTGAGAGTGACTTTCCCAATTAGGTAATTGCTTGAAACCAGGAATTTCTCCCTAGAGCACCTCATGTGATATTTATACAGCAAAGACTGCAACATGTGCCAAGTACAAGTCTGTGAAGACCCTGTCTGCCCCCAGACAGATGTTCTTTTTTTTTTTCTTCTGGTTTTGATGAAGCAAAAAGCATCGTAGCACTCAGATTGCTCAAACAATCATTTTCTTTTTTTTTTTTCCTTTTTAGGCAGCACTAGTATTCATCTTAGTGTTATTCTTTATATGCATGTTGCTTCATCCTTTCAAAAAGTGCCCAGAAGAAACCTGGAATGTATTTTAGCTATTTTAACAGTGATGCTTTATTACCTAAGAAATGAAGAGTTGGCCAGGATCATAAATTGGAAAAGAAAGTGCATATTAATGGGATGAATTTCTGAAATTTCAGATAAAATCTCTCATCTTTGCTTTTATGAAGGGCAGCCTTTCTTTGGGAAGGTTTGATTACTGGCAAATACCCAAGTGTGATGCACTTTGAAGGACAGTAAAAGTGCATGATAAATGAATAGTTTCTTCTCAAGGATATGGCCTGGGCTTTCTTTCCCTATAAGGAAACATCTGTGTTTTTAGAGCTTATTTTTTCTGCTCGAGATTTAATAAGATGAATCTTCAATTCATAGTTGATATGGAGTATGTTGATGGTTCCAGGAGGAATGCAGAGGAAAAAAACTGGATATGAATTGAATTTGTTGTCTTCCCAAATTGATAGAGAAATCTTGTAATAAAGAGTGACTTAGTTAAAAGAAAAATGCATTCACTTTCCTGATTTCTTTTTCTTGTGCATGTAATAGCTTGGCTTCTTAACAAGTGGAAAGTACCAGATTGACAAATAGCAAGTGTTTTTTTCATGACCATTGATGGATCCTGTGTAGTTTGTGTAAACTGTGATTGGACCCCTTGCAGTTGTGAAGGAGGCAGTGAAGTTTTCTGCATAATGATAAGAAAGGTGGCCTACTTTGGCAAGGTCTGGGCTTTCCCTGAATTTCAAAAAGGATTTTTACTAAAGTTGGTCTGTACCATGTAAGTTGATCTGTAAATAAGAGGAAGGAGGAATAAATGTTGCCACGGAGTGCCCTTAGCTCTTTCTTATGTAAGTGGGAATTGCAGATGTCAAGTTCTTTGGAGAACAAGAGCTATCAATTTTCTTAACTGGCATCCAAATTTGAACATGTTCTCCATTGTCTCACTTGCTACACACATTGGAGAATGAAAGGAAATAATAAAATGCACAGACAATGGTAAATCACATAGTACTAGAAGAGTTTTCTTCCTGTGTACTGATCTTAGTACTGGGCATACTAAATATGCCAAGTGTTCCTTAAAAAGGGATTAATGGGCTGCCTCGTTGCTTGGTGGCTTTGACAGCCTTCAGAAGGCGGCTTAGTGAAGGATTAGGGCAGCAGAGGGAGCTAAAAGATTCCTAATATTTTATCATTGGTTTCCTAAGTCAAAGTAGCTCCTTTATAAAGTACCAATTAACCTTTGCAAAAAAGTGATTTTCTAACCTTAAGTGCCTTCGGCAAATACATAAGGATTTGAACTGGAGTAAATTCCTTTTCTCTGTAGCAATCCAGTGTAAATTAAATTAGGAATCAGGTAGTAAGAGCTACCAAAATCTTTCTGCAGGAACAGCCATCAAACCTTTCAACTGTAGCAAATGAAAGTGTTTAAGCAAGCAGAGTTTTCCATGAATAACCTATAGAAGAATATTCTATAAGTAAAGCAATTTACATTCAGATACAAGTTTTTTAACATAAAAATGCACACTTCTGTGTATTGCATACAAGCATGTTTTAACAATTCAACACTCTTTTTCTGTGTTTTGCTTGTAAGAACTTTGAATGTATTTTTGAATATTTGGTAATATAGAGAGTTAGGTAAAAGTTGCCTTCAAAGAACAGGGAGGGTATTCTAAGGATTAAGATAAATTGACTTTAAAATAATAAAATAATAAATGGTGCTACCAGGAATCTTCACATAACAAGATCATTTGCCACTTTCTGAAGGCAAATTATCTGTATATTTGGGTTATATTTACCCTACTGCAAAAGCATCCTTTATCTCATTAGAATTATAATTGAAATGCTTATGCACAGGCTTGTGTTTGGTTTTTGGCTTTGCCCTTAATATCAGTGCAAGGTGTTTTTTAGCTTTCTTTTGGCTTGCTGCAGTAACCTGCTTTTGCAATCTGAGTCTTTACCTAGACAGCCTTTGGATTTGCATCCACATAAGTACTGCAACGTTGCAGAGGTATTACAGTAACAATGCAAGCTGTATGAAAAGACAATTGGCTTAGAAGCCCATTTTGCTCTAAATGATAATAAACAGTAGCTGCTAATGAAAAGCATTACTTCAATAAGAAAATTTGAGGGGAAAAAAATCTATGGAGAAAAGAATCTCACTGAGATTTTTAAGTTTTGCTGAAACGTTCATGCCACTTACTTAAGTTATGGATGTTGTAAAGAAAAACTGCAGTTTTGTGGTGTCCAGCATTATGGATTTTATCTGTGTTGTCACATTTTGATTGGTATCTTGAAATAAAATACACTGCTTGCTTATGACAGCAGCTATGTTCAGCTGTGATCTATCCAGAACGCTGCATCTTGACACTGTAGTAAAGTCAGAATAGTTTCCCTTAATTTTAGTGTCAAAGACAGTGTTAAATACAGAAAATAATATAGCATGACACTGGTTTTACAGGGTTGTAATAATTGTATATGTAATATCATAGATATTTGAGTCAGAATCCAGTACATAACCACACCTCATCATCTAATTCCTGAATAATCTCCAGAGAATTTATTCCTCCTATTCTCCTATTAATAAAAATATTTTCAGACTAGATATTTAGCTTTTATACAGTGCAGATGAATGCCTGATAAAACTTTTAAAAGCTTTAGAAGTCTTAAGTACTTGATGGTAATATGTACTTATTTCTGCCTGGGGTCAGGGAAGATGCTCTGATGTTGCTTTACACTGTGCTCTGGAAAACTGAACTGTACAAAGATTAAGTGTCTAGGTAAACATACTGAAAAATTTACGTAGTCATCTAATTAAAGCAGTCATGTTCAGTTTTCACAGAGGCACTTCCCATCCTTAGGGAAGCGCAGTCTGAGATGCAAAAAAGGATTTTATTTTGTTTCCTCCCTTAGTGCAGTCAGGATGGGAGTGCGATTATGCAAGTGGAAACAAGAAAATAAAAGTGGAGACAGTCTTTTAGTGCTGGAGGCTTCTGCTGCTCCATTCTTGTGTCCTCGTTCCACGGGGTCAGTGCTGAACTTGAAGGGTGCCTTTCCTTAAACAGGAGGAATTGCATGGAGGCTTTGCCAGGGAAGGAGTATCTAGCAGAGATGTCTCTCCTCATTAGAAGAGCCATTGTGGTCTGATGGACAGGTCATTTGGAGTTAAGAAACCTGTGTTTTATCTTGTAGCTCTTCTGAGGTCAGGTAGCAGGTTAGGAAAACAAAAGCTGCCTGTGCATCTTCTTTTTCTGTGACAGAAAGCAGTCAGTCAGAGACCTGCTGGGATATAAATAGCAGCAGGCTGTTGTAATCCTCGTGGAATCCCTTTAAAACACGAGGCTTTGCTAATTGTGAAAATACCTGGCACTTGCTGCAGGTGAAAACATGTCCTTTGGTACCACTGGACATCCAGAACTCTGCCGTGGTTTCTGGCCCTGCTCAGATACCTAAATAAAAAGGTTCTTTCTTCCGCCCTTTCCTATGAGAACTAAATTTAAATTGCTTGTGACTTTGAGCAGATGTATTTGGGATTTTTTTAAAGCCAGAAATTAGCTGTTAAAAATTATTCATGTTTCTTTTTTCCCTGATGCTTATTTTTCAAAGTATCCTCCCATGCACCGAATTTTCAAACCTCCCATTCTGCCAATTAAATGGAGACACAGCAAAAAGACACAACAAAAATTACAGGCAATGGCAGTAGGAGAGCAAAAGATGAAGAGTAAAGACTCTTTATTCTTTTGATCCTACCTGTGTTTTTCAGAAAGTTTCCTTGTGTGCTAGATGATGACACTCAAATACAATTAGACTATGACTCCTGCTAATAGGTAATCAAGAATAATTATAAGTGTTAATTAAATACACGATAAATGCCTCTTTTTGTCAAGGAGTGCACATTTGAAGAAATAGTTTTATTAAGTGCTAAGAAAACTTTTTCCCAGGCAATTTTATCACTATTTCTTGTTCCCTGCTGTTCCTTTCTGTCTTGAAGATTGCATCAGTCGCACGCATGTGGTTTTTTCCTGGGTATCAAATACCACTTAGGCAGGTGTTACTTAATTTCCACAACATCTGCCAGTCATTTTGGTTGTTGTTGTTAGTTTAGCTAACCTGCAGATGGTCATGTTTGCCCGTTTGTGCAGTGCTCCACGGACTCCCGTGCTTGTTCCCCGAGTGCTGCCCTGCACTTCCATGCAGGCATCATCAATTTATCAAACTCAAATAATTTAGTAACTGTTACATCTTCTTGCAATAAACAAAAGCAGCTGCGCTCTGGCTATCCTTATCTGCATGAATGCATAGATTGTAAAGGGCTTTTCTGACAAACAAGACAGAAGTTTAGAATTTCAAACTGGAATTTAGGGCATGTAAGTCAGAATGAGTCGACGCTGGTGTTTAGAAACAATATAATAATGCAGAGAATGAATTAGTTACCATAGTAACTGCTTTGTTTTAATAATTTGGTGGGGCAATGAATAGAAGGAGCTCAGAAAGAAGTAGTATCACTCTTAATTACATGTTCTGCAACGAGAGATGTTTTGTTCATTAATAGTGGAAATTAATTTGATTTTATAACAGATTGAAGAATGAATGTATAAGTTTTACTTTGGAAAGGCAATAAGAATGATTTACAGATTTTTTTATTCTTATTTTTTCTACCCCCTGGGAGAAACATAATCACATTTTACATTTTATTATGGCAATGCAGGTTATTGATTTCTTAACAATAAAACATGCTCAATATATTGCATTGTAAGCGTGGGTTCAATCTGTGTGCTGTGATTTGTTGCCTGGCAGTTGTTGGCAGCCTAGCAACGTGCTTCAGTCCAGATCTGCAAAAGGATATAGGCACCCAAAGTTAGGAGTTATGGGGAAGGCAGGTTTCTCAGTACTTCAAAACCCATCTAAAATCATCAGCACCTTGAAATCCCTTTGTACTTTATGGATGAAATTCAAGTACACTCCACACTTTCAAGATCACAGAATCACAGAATGGCTTGGAAGCGACCTTAATGATCACCTCATGCCAACCCCTCTGCCATGGGCAGGGACACCTTCCACTAGACCAGGCTGCTCGAAGTCCTGACCTTCCTAATTTTCTTTCCTCTTGAACATTTGAGCAGTTTTGTGTGTGTTTTGTGCTTAAGACAAGGCAGGATCCTCAAACTGAATGGGCTCTTTTGGAGACAGATGCAGAGCAAGCAAAAGCCTTGTATGATCACAGGCACACGAGTCAGCTGGAGCCTGTTTTGCAGAAGGATGGAGGCACAGTGGTGCTTTACTCCAGAAATTCATGTGCAGTGCATGTCCCAGCACCTCTGGCAGATGCCTGTGTGCTGACGAAGCCGTGCCTGGAGACTGGCAGGTGTCATGGAAGGGATTACTGCTGATGTCCTACTGGAGCCTTTCACAGAGCACGGCCTCTAATTTGTGTCTGCCTTCTCATCTGGTGCCCTTTTTTTTTTTTTTTTTATTTTCTCTTTAATGAAACTTGCAGGAACTTAATTCTCCTTGAGACTACTGGCAGCTTTTGGCTGAAATGTGCTGGTGAGTTAGGGATTTAATTAAGAGGGCCCAGCAGGTAGATGGACAGACACAATTAGGTGAGCCTGGCTTCCTTTGAAAATCTGTCTGAAAGTTGCTTAGATATTGCAGACAGAAATAAGAAGTGCCACCTGATTACTCCTTGGCCGAGGAAGTGATGTCCATCACCAAACTCAAGTCATGTTCCTGCCCTAGACCAGGGAGTCTTAAAGTTGTTTCTCAAAGCATTGCTCTTAACAGTGGCTCCTCAATAGGTAAAGGTGTCTTCCCAGGAACAGAGAAACTTTCTGTTCCAGGTTATCATCGATCCAAAGCTGATTAGTTTTTTGAAGGGAGGTTTGTTACCCTTCCTGTGTTGTTTGCTGCTGTCTATGTGTCGGGTAATGCAAGCTCAACTCATTGTGTCAGGGGGAAAAAAGGGATAACTAAACCCAGTAATGACTCAGGAAGGGAAATTCAAGCTTCTCTGTTTCTGTGTATGTAAGTTTTGGAAGGCGATTTAAAACTGTGGACTGCTTCTTCTCTTTGGGGCGAGTGCCCCCATCACTGGGCTGTTCATGTCCTTGACGCCTCCTCTCTGGTCTCATAAGAAACTTGCCCTGATAAAATATTTCTAAAAGCAGTGTATCATACCTCCAGACCATGTTTCCTTCCTTCTTCCCTTATCTCTTAGCTGTATCTAAATAAAATTAAATTGTGATGTTTTTGAAATGGACGCTAACTTGGTTTGAACTTTCTTTGGTACCTAATCCTTCACTAGAACTCTGAAATGTTTGTTAGTATAATCTTAAAGTTTACAAAATCCTTTCCTGTTTAATTTTTGTGTGTCAGTCTGTGAAACTTCTCAAAATGTCAGATGATTAGATGAGTTTTGCCCCCCATCCAAGATGTTGATGCAGGGAAGTAAAAGGAAGTTCATTCCAGAGCTGCAAACATCCAACGAAGAATTTTTTAGTCAGTTGCTTCCTTTTATCTGTGTTAACCATAAATCAGTGGTTATTTTATAGGTTCCTTGTGATTACAGTAATCAACAACATGTTTGTATCCTGGAATAGGTGGTGAAAGAAACTTCACAGCAACTCCTTAAAGGCACTGGTGTACCAAGGTAACAGCACTGGTGCATCTGATAGTGTGTGGTCTTGCAGTCAAATGTGGTCTTTAGTTGCCATTTTCCCTGCAATTCTGAGTCTCATTTTCTTTGTTTTTCTGCTTCTCTTTTCTAATGAGGGAATAAAATAATTTTTCATTCCTGGTTTTCTGATGTTTCTTAAATTATTCTTTGTGATATGTTTTTTCTCTTGGTGATACACAAGTGGATTTTCACTGAAATTCACTAGCATTAGATGTTAACTTTTTAATTTAAGGTTCAACTCTATTCCATTCACTCTGATTTTATTTGCATTAGTCTTTTATGAATGGAAGCACCTGCAAATATGATCCTAAGTCATAGTTTTCCTCATAGTTTAAAATTATTTAACAGTTTACTAAGAGATCACTCATGGAAAACACTCCTGCCCTGTCTGAAGCTGTGGATTCCTCCTTTTTAAAAGAAATACCAACGGGGTTTTCATGTCAGCTCCACTGATGGTGCCAAAGGCTTGTTGATCTTTCCTGAGCCATGAAGTGCTCCAGAAGGATGACTGACTTGTACCTCCTGACACAATCATCTAATTGAAAAACATACTTGCTGAATAAAGTTTGTTGGATTGTTCTAGCTCAAAACCTTGTATTTTATGCAGTTTTAAAAGCTCTCTTTTTAAATGATTTACAAGGCAGACTTGTAACTTAGCTTAAACTTGCTTTAACTTACAGACAGGTTTATCCTTTTGGATTGATAAAATTTGTCAGAAGATTTTCAGATAGGACGATGGAATTCAAAGTTCAAAAAGGTAGCGTAGCCTCATTCTATACAAGTCAATTATGAATGTTCAATTTAACAGGAAAGGTTTGTACTAATAATTGTGCTAATTGAGCCCAGTTAGGCCCAGACAAGAGAACGCAATTACATTTTGGAGTACTTATTTTTAATAACTTTATACATCCCTTAAAACTCCTTTTGATATATGTGAGTACACATACACAATATAGATCACTCAAAAATGTAATCAAATATTTTGTATCGAAAAATGAGATATTTAATTAAAAAAGCATGTTTAAACAGGTAGTTATGGTATTCCTGCACCTGACTCCTCAGTATTGGAGTAACTATGACCTCTAATTTGTCCCGTGTTTGTTTCTATTCTGTCTTTTGTGTCCCTTCTGCAGTTCTTTGGCCTGGATGCAGTTTGTATCTGTTCTCCTTTTTTGTTTTTTCTTGATGCCTGAGTGTGGCAGAGCTTGTTGTCTTATCAAAGCTGGACTCTGGTTCCTGGAATTCTTTGCCTGTTTGCAACAATTCCGTAGGCCTGAACTGCCACAAAGTACAGAAATTAAAGGCTTATCAGCATTTCTCCATAGGAGCATAGAGGTATATTTTCTGTTGAAAATCTTTCTTTAATTTGGTGTTATAATTGAACTACACTTACATCCAGCATAAAAGGAGGTTGATTTATTGGTTGCAGTTAATTTAAAAGGCTGCTGGATACTTCTACCTTCCTTCTGCAGTATGAGTGGGGTTTTTTGATTTTTTTATGGTAAGTGTTCAAATGTAGCTGAAGCATGGGACAGACCCTGACTTAGGTTGCCAGGTTTACAGATACCAGTGTTTTTATAAACCTTAACTTGTCTTTTAAATAAAGACTTCATAAAATAGTAGAAGCAGAGTTTTCATGATTTGTAGAAAGTCCATAAATTCATACTTCATTTAGCTGGGCTGCTTTACTATCTGAAAGGTTAAATTGATCTAAAGGAGTTTAGCTTGTCAAAACTGCTAGAATCTCATATTTTAAGTAAATGTGCTGAAAACTGGAAAGTTCTAGAGAAGTGATTCTATGCAGCATTCCTTGGCTGTGAAGGACAGAGCAGGGGGAGGGAGGGAAAGCTAAAATTATACATAAAAGCACGTTCAAGCTATCATCATATCCTTGACATTAGGAGTATAATCTGTGTTGTAGATTGGCAGTAATGCCTAATGATTTTGCATCCAAAACCAGATGACATTGTTCTCCCCATTGATATATGCATAATGTTTTTTTGTGGTTTCTATTAATGATGTATTTCCCTTTTAATCAATTACATTTCAATTACATTATGTCCTTTCAGTAGCATTAAAGGATTATGGGTTGAGAAAATAAAAACTAATTTGGTAAAAAAGTATAAGCCGGAAAAAAGGAGTTAATTTCAAAAAACCCTACTCCAATATTCATCTACTGATGACCATTCAAGAAACAAGAAATGCTGACACTATTGCCAATATTTTGTCTTTTATGGCACCTAAAAAACCAGGCCTTTGAACCAGGTACTCTCAAGCATCAGTTGAGTGTTCAGCTGCACCTGCTCCATTGTCTGTTGTGACCTGTGGTGCTAATTTTATTGTAAAATATGTTGTCCACAACAACAGTCAAGTTGCTAGTCAAGTACAAGGAAATGTCTTTTAATATTTAGCTCAAGTGAGCAGCACTGATTTGGTTCTGTTTTAGTTGCTGAAAGGTTTTTTGTTTGGCCTCCATAGAAGGTAAGGGTAAGCTAAATCTTTTTCATTTTAGGTTTATTTAAGAATAATATTGGTCATATGATGTTATCAGCAAGAAGAGAATCAGCATAGCTGCTACTAAGACAAAAATGTATCTACACTTGAGGTTTCAGCAGTTGGTAAGGTTATTTTAAGATGCACTCACCATTTGAAGATGTTCCATTAATGCTTAAGATTAGCATATTTTTTAAATGGCAGGAAATTTGATAGAAACATTTAGAGTATGCTGGATGGGATGTTTTCAGAAGTCAGTTTCTGTGAAGTTGGCTATAATCCTCCTCAGTTTTATGTTTTTCAAATATGACAGTGTCTTCTCTAAAAACATTTATCTGGTTGAAAATAAAGTGGAAGAAAAGATTGCATGATAAACCAGGGTGTCATTCACTGAATTCGGTATTAGTCAATTCAGAAGTGATGTGGAAAAAATGCATTTACACAAGTTTTATGATACCTATACTTAGACTGCCAAATACCACAAAAGCTTTGTGTAGCAACTGAGCATAAGCATGATGAGCTGAATCAGGTCATTAGGAAACTCCTCAGCTCTCATTTTCTCTGGCCACTTTATTTTCTTCTACTTCTAATTTTCATAATTTTTACTGTATTTCATAATAAGGGAAAAACCATTCTAACTTCATGTTTCAGGGACACAGCGATGTCCATGATATCTTAATTAAATCACGAATTGCTGACAGCATATTGATTATTGATCTTGTAGCTGGAGCCTGCATTGACACTGTTGGGCTGTCTGTTCTGGCCTCTCCAGGGTTTGCCACCAGTCAAATGAGGGAAACAAGAATTCAAACAGCTGGTGTGGTGTAAAGATGAGAACTCTTAACAGAAGTAAGCTATGCACTCAGGATTCTTTAGGTTTGCTGATGTGATTTGAAGGTGCCTTCCTCAGGTATCCAAGCTATGAGTGGCATCCTGTAAAGACCTGGGAGGTTGATGAGAGCTGTTGGAGTTGAAAGCAGGTGCCTTTAGGAAGCAGTTCAGGACTTGCCTGAAGTTTCTGATCTTCTCCATGGATTGTA
>QWTY01049999.1:0-17586 GCA_008033365.1 Pseudorectes ferrugineus | reverse complement strand
GAAGAAACTCTGGGTACTCCCTCATCCCTACGAGCCAGTACCCCAACTTTTAGGGGCAGCCCATGGACCTCGGTGTAGCTGATTATTAGCATGGTCAAGTACCAAGGTGACATGTTCTGCATAAACTACCTCTGTGATCACAGTTATGAGTGCAGTTCCATGAATGTCACCCACAACAATCGTAGAGCAGAGCTTTTGGTTGTTGTCTCCCCACCCACCCTTTCTTCCCATTAATTTGTTTACTTGGACATAGATGTTTACTTGGACATCTAAGAATTGGTCCATTAAATTGTGGCAGCAAATTTCTGCTGTCTTTTACACCAATACAAAGAGATTGCAATCACTGTAAGTCAAACAGTGCAAGTGCACTAAGGGCCTGCCTTTTCCACTCTGTCCCAGAGGGCTTCTGCTGTACCTCTGCACTAGGTGTAATAATCACAGTGATGAAGATAATTCTGATCAACAAACTGATCTGACTGAAAATCTCCAAAGGAAAGAATATAAACAGTCTCCAATTAGTGCAAAGTCCCAGTCAGACTAATCCAGAAATCACCCACTTGTAAAGGTGTGAGCAGAGACACTCTCCCTCACATGTACAGATGGCAGCTTCTTTCACTGGTCATAAAACCACATCCTCACTTGACAATGTGCCTACTGCTGTCTGCCAACAGTCAGCACAACCTGATCTGGGTGATTTTGAGTTTCTGTCTGGTTTGTACACAAATCTGTACTGGTGGTTTATCTGGTAATAAGCAAATCAAGTGTTGGTTGGTCAGTACTGATAGATTTAATGATAGCTGGCAAGCAATTGCTTTGTTGAGAGCGGTGAACTACGTGTTCATAAATAAACAACTGTCTAGTTCCAAACGTAAATCAAACAGCTACCACATCTGTAAACTAAAAACTGCCAAGATGACTGTCATGAAAGCCTGATAGACATCAAACAGATGATTAAGTGAAGGCTTGCAGCTGACTATTCCTTGATGATTTTGCTGCTTCTGCAGAGATCCTAAATCTACACTTGTAAAAGACTCCATGCTGAACACACACACATATTTTCCAAGTTGTGTATACCCTTGCCTGCAAGTTTATCAGTCATACTGAGATACCTCATGTCCTGAACCCCTCTGCATTGCCAGACTCTGGCAGCAGCTCTCTAATACCAAGCTCAAACCAAAGCCCAAGGCTTGGCCCTGTCCTTTCAGGGCTGCTCTTCGCTGCTCTGCAGGCTGCAAGAGAAAGGGAACTTTGTGCCCCTCTGTTCCAGCAGCCTGAGCCCGATGACATTGTGTACTTGCTACTACAGGCACCGAAATCCTGGGCAGCTGCTTTTATTTGGCCCATCATAAGGCTTTGCTAGTGCTTCCTCCAACCTGTGCTTAAGCTTTTTTGTGGTGGTTGCTCTCTATGACTCCTTTGTAACAATTGTTTCTCATGTTTTTATGTTTCTGCTTGTTTATCTTCTAGTTGTGGGGTTTTTTTTAAAGACACAACTGGGGAAATAATAAGTGCTATCACTTTGGTCTTTGTGGATTTCTACTGCAATAGTGATTTGGACTGTCAGATTTTTACTTACACTCTGTTGCACTACAAGGCACCTGTCAAGCACAGTTTTCAGGCAATATCTGTGGAAGTACAATAATCTTGTCAGTCCTATATAAATAAACATGTTTACATTGCTACGTAGATACATAAAAGGATTTACCTTCCACACAGCACAAAACTCAGCCAGCCTTGTTTGTGCTGTATGAGGTGCTCTGAGCGAGTCTGCTGCAGAGGGCCCTGGAGAGCAGCTTTGGCACTTATTCCACACTCATCATATCCCTCTCCGGAGGGGATGAGGAGGTGACAAAGCAAACTGTGGTGACAGCTGGGGGGTGGCAAGAGGAAGTTGTGAGGATTAGGGATGGGAGGAAAGGAGTAAGCGGCAAAGGTGGTAACAGGGAGTGAAATTGAGCACTTTTCTTCCTTCACATCTCCTGAGCTGAAGGAAACAGCCGAGAGGTCAAATAATCAGGGAATCAAAGATGTGTGTATCACAGGTGTGGAGATACATAGACTGCAGATGAGAGCACTGGAGACTAAAACTTCATTCTGCTTAAGTAAAGTTGAAATATTTGAAGGTTACTGTTTCTCAGGAATTTCACTGCTTACTTTCCTGTGACTTGGCAGTAAGTCCACTGGTTTCTGAAAATGTAGCTCGTACCTGCATTGCCTTTGCAGAATGGGCACGGGTGAGTTGTAGACTGAGTACCAAACTTTCACTGGAGATGAATTTTACCTGCAAGATTTTTTTTGCATCAGAGTGAATAGTTTTTGAGGAAATTATGTGAGTCAGGTTTTGTGGCATCATGTTATTATCACATCACAGGAAATATAGAAGGCACATTCTGTTTTAATTGGGTCAAAAATCCCAGGTAGTACCAAAATTGAAATGAAAACAAAACTATACTTTGGTTGATGAATGCATTTTCCTTGGAAAAGCTGAGTCTATATTGTACTTAAAGAACAGTAAAGGAAATATAAAATATAATTACCTCATTGAGCAAAGCAATTTTCAGAGGGAAAAAAAGGACATGTTTTTGACATGACATGTTGACATTTCTATCTTAGAAAATTGCATTTCTGAAACTTCTCTCCTTATGAAATGTTAATCAGTGAGTAAGACTACGTACAAGATCATGTAAATTCATACTGAATGCTGTAGTTTAAGATCATTTTTCATAAAGTTCCATTTCCTTTTGGGTAGGTGCAGCTAATACTCCCCTATAATTTACTATGTCATTGGTAAAAATGTAGATTAACTTACTAAATCCCAATATTTGAGTTTGGAAAAAAAACAAACCCCAAAACCTTTGAAATTTGTTTTTCTGACTTGGTATAATTATACTGTGCATTTGTTTCAGGAAACACTGAATAAATTGTTGGCTATAATTGAAGACTGCCAAGTATAACTAGCATAATACAGTAAAAAAGAACAAAAGAAGAAAAGCCAGCCAACAGAAGTAATAATAGAAGATGGTGACAATAAAAAACTGTGGACTTATATTAGAGTCAATATATAGATATGCTCTACTGAATCTCACATTGACCTCCCAGTTTTATGTAAAATACATTGTACAGTTGAAATAGAAAGAAAATTACCTTCATTTTGTGAGAAAAATACTAATTAAATGCTTAAAGCAATAGGAAAATATCTCGTTCAAATATTTTTACTATCTGATTATTTTACTCAACTCTAAGTGAATCAAATATTCCATTAATCTCAGTGTGCATTGGATCAAATCTACTAGGAAGAGGGTTCTGGTTTCAGGTAACATATTAACGAGTCATATTTAAAATTATATTTTACACTTGGTCATGTGATACTTAAAAAATGACAGATTGGGATTCACCCACAAAGTTTTTTTGTTCCTTTTTTTGATTCTTCTATCCATCTGCTTTTTTAATTCTCCCTTCTGTTGCGTTTTCAGAAAACTAAATCTCCTAATTTCAAAGTAAAAATAAAACTGGGATTAGCCATCTAATCTGTGAGGATACCATGTAGAGACAGCTCTCAGCTTTGTTCTACTTGCTGGTTTTGAAAAGATTAAATCCTGAAAAATGAGAAGTAAAAGATAACTTACAGAAGAGGAGTAACAGAACAGTCAGAGACATTTGTCTTACAGATGAGAAGTAGAGTTTAAGTGAATAGTGATTTGAATTTCTGTGGTAATCAGAGGCTAACTGGAGTCACTTGCAAGGGACCAAAGTGAGGAGAGTTTGCTCAGCATTTCCTTAAGGCCAAGACATGGGCTTATCCTTTCTCTCATTAAACGTGAGACCTAAATTCACACAGTATCTTTTGCTGGTTTAAGATCTGGACTACTACACTTACACCAAAAAAACCCCAAACCAACCAAACCAAAAAAGAAGCAAAGATGGCACATTTCATTCACAGGTATTCCTTTAGATGGGGACCTGTGAACTGCCATATCTAAAGCAAGCAATGAGTCGCTAAGATTTTTATTCATGTAATTCTTTAGACATAACAAAATCCACCAGAACAGTTTAAGGCTGTTATTTATCTGAACACCTGTTTCTATCTTTATCTGGATAATCTCCATGACAATGTCCCTCATCGTGTTTACTGCTTGCTTTGTAAGAGAAAAGTGTTAAATGGGGAGCAAACTGAATCTAAACTTATTAAAATAAAATCTACAGAGAAATAACATCACATGTGAAGTGTTGGGGTAGGAGTGACTCAACTCCATCACTACCGTCCATCTATTTTGGACATACAGTGGATATTTTCACAAGTGGTCACCTTTATGTTTCTGTTGGGCTTGAGGAAGAAGTATCTTTTAAGAGCCATAGCACCAACACTGAGTTGCCCATGTGGCATTTAGGCAGTGCCACAGAGTTTATTTATGAAAGCCTTGATATTTGTTGGCTACCCTAATGTGCAATACTGGAAGTAGACTGAAAGTCAATGAAATAATTGAAGAGGAGAGGAAAGGTAAACATCTCAAAAGACAGATTTCTCAAAGTCATGAAATGATAACTTTAAGAGTAGTAAAGTCCAGAGTCTGAGTTATGATTCCAGATGGTGAGAGTGTAAAGAAGAAAGATATATAGAAAGCAAAGGTCAGTGTAGGGAATTAGAGCGAAGAAAAAACCCCACAGGTGGGACAGTGTGCCATTTCCTCAGTGTTTCCAAGTGAAATAGTGAAACTGTGTAGTCCATAGAGGAAGAAAGAAAGGGTGAAATCTGCAAGGAACTAGAGGAAAGGAACTGTGGAAGAAGGGACTGGAAATTATCTTAAAATTTGGATAGAAGAACAGGAAGAAGGAGGAGATGGAATGAGAGGATGTTGGACTGAGCAAGGATGAAGTAGCAGGGAAGAGGTTTCAGAGGACCAAAGAAAGAGATTGGGGGCAAGAAGGCAAATAGATGGAGGGTTACCAAACTCCTAAAACTACCGCTGACCCTGCAGACTGTCTTCAGGATAGACACAGGTGTGGGAAATAACTAAGGGGGGTTTTTTGAGAGAATAAGAGTCTTACTGCGGTAACTATTAATTGGCAACATTACAACATACAGAAGCTTGGTAAGCAAAAATAAATAGCTTCAAATGAAAGATTTGCAGTGATCAGCATTAAAATCCTGTAGTAGAAAATACTGTTAAATTTTAAATCAGCAACTTGAGGCGTGTTGTCACTAAGGACAGTAATTTCTGATTCATTTGTACAATGTGAGATGCTCATGCAAACTGCCTGACCCTGTGTGTGCCTCACCTATCACAGAGAGGACAGGGAGAGTGCTGGAGTTGCAGGGGAAAGGTCTTTGTTGTAGAAGATCAGCAAGTGATAGGGATCAGCAGTTGGGATACAGAGGAACAAAGCACAAAAAATTAGCTTGCAATGGATTACTTTGTATTTTGATTCTAATTCTCTAATACAGAGTTAAACCCAGGCTGACAGAAAGGAGTTATCACAGAATGCTTGATTTCAACAAGTTTCTTTCAAGTCTCTTTTCGACAAGTAGTTGCCACTATTTTCAAAAGGAAAAAAAAGCAACAAATTAACCTTCCTGCTCTTCAGGACTGGTTAATTGGCACAACTCCATAAAACTGAACAGTGCCTGGAATCAATCTCATGGAGCATATCCCATTACTCAGAGTTCTTTGATATTCAGGCTTACCCAGTGAAAAAGCCTTGCATAATGGATTTTCATTGCAGCAGCTCTGTGCTGTATATATCCTACATATGAAGTATTTTTGCCCAGAAGTTAAAAAGAGCTATTTTTATATGCAATAAAAACATTTTAAAATATCCATTTCCTCACCTTGTATGGGAAAAAAAAAGAAAAGGTTTTTAAAAAAGTTCTCCTAAATTTATCAAGCATCTTCCTTCAGAGGTTTTCCTTCAAACTTTAGCTTCAAAGTGCACGATTTCTTAATGCATCAGTCACGTTTGTTTTATTAACTTTCTCACCTTAGGTAATAGATTTGCAACAGAAAAGTATATTTGCAGTAAAAAGTCAAGTGTGTGAGGGAAACTACTTAAATATTTCTTTTTCCCATAGTAAAGCATTATAGTATTTTCTCCTTAAAGAAAATTTCTTACGACAATTAATACAGATTGCAAATTCATTCTTCTTATTACTGCACCATTACTAGAATGGTGACTTCTTGATGGATTTTCATGAGTGCAGGAATGAGATAATTTCCTTTTTGAGTGTGCAAGACTGTGAATAGGGGATTAAAACAAAAAATTATTAATTGATTGAAAAGCCTGCCACTGAGTTCATCTCTTGCTATTAGTCTTCCCTTAAAAATCTTTCCCTCAAAGGAATGAAAAAATTAAGATATTTTCCACAGAAATGTTTGAAAAGTAATGTCATTTCCTCTCTCTGTTGCTGTAATATTAAATTGCTGCCATAGACCTGTATCGGTTTCACAAAGACAGTTTTACGTAACTGAGGCCAGCTGATTGCAAAAAGAAGCTGGCTACAATCAGATTTTAAAATTATTTATATCCTTAAAAATACAGACACACATACTATTTAAACTGTAAGGAAGATAATTTTAATTAAGGGCTGAATTTTTTAGCATTTTGACGTTTGAACAGTTAAGTAAAGAAAAGTTTGCCTTGACATAGAACGTATTTTTTTTGTGGTTGCAGGTACAAATTTTTACTTTGTGCCACCTGAAAAATTTGTTTTGGCCAGTTTTCTGATGGTATCTTAGTTTTGTTTCAATCAAAGCAGCACTTATGGGAAGGAGACACTAAAAAGAATTTGAGCACAAGATAGAGTTATAATCTCTAAGGTTATTTATGCATCCTTAATCCTTTATTTTATAACTTGTTATTAACTCAGCTCATGCTATTTCTGTCTTCATTAATGCAGAGAATGATTTACAGTGACACTGATAACACCTGATATCTATAAATCTCTTAGTTATGTTAACATCCAATTACATAATCAAGTGAATATAGGTATGTCTGGAAAAACATCACTAAATAGTTTAACTCAGATTCACTGATATAAAAGGGAGCTTCTCAGTAAAAATACCTGTGGAACCTGTGTTCTGTCCTGTCGTTTCCCAGTGTGAGATATCATAAAGAATCTACAAGACAATATTACACGAACACAGTCCTGCAGAGATCTTGAAAATATTTATTGGTTTGTTCTTAATAAACAGATAAAAATCCCCATCAGAAAATGACCTTATACCTGTCAGTTTTAATTATTCTGCACTTGTTAGAATTATCTTTAAGAAAGTGCAGGACCATATTGCAAAAGTTAGATTTCATCAGCACAGTGCATGGCAAACACCTTCAATAAGGTGCTTACTGGGATTTTAAAACAAATCAGAGTTCTGAGTCTTTCAGAACTTGTAAAACTTCAAATAGAAGTGTTACCCATGACAGTCATCATTAAAAAACACTAATCCTTTTAATGAAAGCTGGAAGAAAAAAAATGCCTATTTCCTTTTTTATTGCAGTAAAATAAGATCAGATCGTAGCAGTTCACTTCAGCACTTCACTTCAGCACTTCAGGTGCTTCATTTTTAAGCACCCTACATAATAAGCTTTCAGGTCTGAAATCTAACAGGATTTCATGTATATTGAATTGGCAAATCCCAATTAAAAAATCCCCTATATTTTTTCTATATTACAAGGCCTTCTTTGTAGGAAAAATATGAGATGTCCCTTTCTAAAAATATGGATTTAAATAAATATAAGTATTTTTCTTCAGATTAGCTCTGTTTGTACACTTGATACCTTTTCTTGATTCCAACATCAATAAATAGAAAGCATAAACATTTACAGCTCTTGGCATGCATGTGGTGAGAAATGCAGCTCACACTTTCATTTGTGAAGTGATTATTTCTGCCAAATCTGTTTTTTATCAAGAAAGAAAGACGATTTGTACATTTGAGGGTGCAATACTGTTACTATAGTAAAGCGTGGCTATGGGGTTAGAATGACATTGTAAATAGTAATGGAAAAATGCAGGAAAAATGAGTTAAGTAGCCAGAGCACAGACAAATGGGTCCCAGTGTTTTACAGCCATCAGCAGTGCTCTGCATTAGTGTCCTTGACATGAATTAGGATTTTCCTGCTATCCTTTGTATTACATTAAAATGCAGTACTCAAATTGCATCTTAACTGAATTACAAGAATGCAATGTGTACTCCGACTTGGGGTACTTCAAGATGCTTCTTACAGTTGGAAAGATTTGAAATTATTTCAGTGACGTCATTTTGGGTTTAAACTAGTGATGACCACTACCAATGGTACTGAATTTTAAGGCAATTAAGAACACCACACTGTGTTTTTCAGGACAATCATATAACTTCAGTAGCTTTTGCCACAGGTGCATCAGATATTTGTGCATTTTCAACACAGCTGAAGTGACAGTCAGTAAAGCATAAGACCTGTTCCTTTAACTTCCAAAAGCAGCTTTTCATGCAATATTCAATGCCAACTACTTGCACAGAAAAATTCAGAAGCGATTAACTGACTGCAAAAGCAAAATCCTTACATTCATCAAACATTTCTGTCCTGTAACCACCATGAAGGAAAAGCATCTTAATCCTTCAGCTTGACTTCCTTCTAGTTAGGGTGGACTGTCTTTTAAGGGAAGATAAACATGAAGCACAAATTGTTGAAACTACACTTTCAAATTACAGTATAAATACAGAATAAACCCAAATCCATTCTGTAGGCCAGATGATCTGCATGTACCTGTACTATCACCCTGATCATGGTGGGCCATTTTGTCAAAAACACGTGCTTGGAATCAAATTCCAAATATCCTGCGACAGAGTAATCAAGTTTTATAGAAGTGTGTCACAAGGAATTTCACTCCCTCACTTGAAACATCCTTAATAACTTGTACTAATTAAGTCCAGAAAAAGCTTGTTCAAGCCCTTCACCACTACTGCTACGAAATGTTCTCAATATTTATATGGGGGATCAGAATTTATTTTTTGTAGGTTCCCAAAATCCTCCTTTTCTACACCTCATAGTGGGAAAAATGCAGAAAAGAGCAAATACTTGAGGTAAAATATTAACCATTAAAAGATTGTAAGAAACATTCAAGTAGAACAAGTGTTCTCCTTAGAAATAAAAAGCAGAGTCTTGGGAAAGAGCAATATCTGGAGATTTCTGTCCTTGCCAGGGGCTCCTTCAGGCAGTCATACTTAACTTCACTTGGTAAATAGCAACTTTCAAGAAACAAAGTGAAATATTCTCTGGTAGCCAGAGTATCAGAAGAGTACACTGATTATAGATACATGATAATGTATTTCCTGCAAATGTAGAAGGCCGCTACAGTTTTTACTAAAGTTTAAAAAAGTCAGGGGAAGGAGAAGGAGCCACAGAAGTGGCATTAGCAGCATTCGTAATCCATTTTGCCATGGAAACTGCTGCACTGTGGAATCCCAGTCTGCTGTGAGCACAGGTTTCTAAGAAAAGCCAAGCAGACAGCTGTTAGAAGGCTATCAGAGCAATTCATAATGCTGGTGATAGCAGGGTGATTAGCTCCCACATCCTCTTTCCTCTTTATCATTAAATCATGGCCTACTGTTAACATGTTGCTTTTTGATGATAAGTGGTTACTGAAATTTTCTTACCGAAAGCTCTGAGAGATTAGTTTAGGATGTGTAAAAAAAACCCTCAAAGAACACCATGCATTTTTTCAGTAACATCCCTTACTTCAATAGCTTGTGCCACTTTGTTTACCTCCTGAAATATATCCTCGAAGATTAAATATATAAACTTAGCGTGTGGCAGCTGCCAAATCAGGGGAGATGTTTCCCACTAAAACTGTCACTGCATTAATGACAGTAAGCACCTTGGAAAATACAGATTCTTAAAGATAAGGTTATGTTTGTGCTTCCTCTGAATAGGAAGCAGTGTAATTACCCATCCTACAAGGAACACTACAGTAAAACACACCAAAGGCAATGACTAGTTAAAATTAACTGATTCACTGAGTGAATCACAGAGCCTTCCTTTTATGACCCTGTCCTATAAAGTGATATGCCTAAACTTCTGGTAATAAGCAAGCATGAAAAAGTCACATTACCTGAGATGCCACCCATTCTAAGCCCATAAGTGAATAACCCTCCAATTCCATAAGTGTACAGAAATATATGGTATAGACAACTACAGATAACAATTGAGAGACACTACAGATAACAATATATACAATTTGGTTTTGTGCAAACAATATATTGTACAAATATTGTTTCAGCAAAAGGCTTTACTTGCAAGAAGGGAAAAACTAAAGTCAGGATTCTGCTAGAAAAATATGACTACATATAAAACCAAGTAGTTGAAGTACAGTTATTTGTTGAAAGAAAAGATTGCTGAGAAGAAATGCTGAAATAAAGTTCAAGCATGCTTATGAACAGAAATAGGGTATTTTTGCAGTTGTGCAAAACATGATGATATACAGGGAAAGGGAGATGTAGGGAAGTAACTCACTTGTGTGATGTTAATTTATTCTTTAGCAATAATAGAACAGTTCTCAAACTGAGGCAGATTTGAGGGGAATGGAGGAAAGATGCTCCTGGTGCTTTAATAGAATCAGGAGGAGAGTTATTTTCTGTACAATATTATGTGACTGCAACATAATTTTGCTTTCAGCTCTCAGTATTTCATGGTGACAAAAAACAAAGTTCAGAGAGGGTGGTTTTGTTTGGTACATGAGCATTTGATTATAGGTGAATACACACAAGTGGACTGAGACATGAACACTTAACAGAGGTGTGAACAAGATAGAAAAAAGAAGAATTGTTAAAATGTCACTTTTACAGGAGGGGAGTTAAACTGAGATCAAAGGCTTAACCTGGACATCAAGAAATCTTCCCTACTAACATCAAATATGAGAATGGTCGTCCAATGAAAATCCCAAAAGCATAGATCCTTCTTACTTTGCAGTGTAGACTGTCCAAATAATAAGAAAATTATTTTGCATATAAAGGGGATAAACAAAAAGTTTTCTGCTTGGTGGTGGTGGGGTTTTTTTGTTTATTTGGTTTGGGGTTTTTTTAAACTTTCAGCATTACTCGTTCAAAGCCAAGTGAGCTTTTGGCTGAACACTCACTGTATGTCCCTCCATTTTTATATCAAGAATAGATGATGAGAGAAACAAATTATTTTGAAATATTGATTTATTATCTTTCATAGCCAATCCTAATACTTTCTTTTTTATTATTTCAGGGTGCAAGTTGAGTTCTATATGAATGAAAACACATTTAAAGAGAGACTAAAGCTCTTCTTCATCAAAAACCAAAGATCAAGTAAGCAGTTGGATTAATTTCTGTAAAAAAAAGATATTTGTGATACTTTAAGTAAAATCAAATTCAGTTGAAGGCAACAGTGAAGTTATTAATTTTCTTCTGAGTTAAAATATTTAAACTTGAAAATAATGTGCTTTTCGTGGAGGATCAAACAATTAGTGACATCACCAATTGTTAAACAAAATCATGATTTTACTTCTGTGTCGTGATCACGTTCACTAATTTGCATGGATCTGGCAGCAATGCTCATTGACAAGTCGTGACCTTGTGACTAGGAAAGCAAAGACACTTAAGATGGTAAAGGAAAAAAGCTGCAAAAGTTCCCAGCTTTTTGAAGTGTTCTACTTTATTAAGTATTCCTAAAATCTCAAACTTTATCTGCACTCAAAAAAAAAAAAAATTGGAAAGGAGACTGTTGGGGATGTGGTACCTCAGAAATGTAGTCCCTGTCATTAGCTTACAGTCTGATTTAAATATATCTTCATTGACACATGTGCCTAAAGTCACAGGCCATCATGGAAGGGAATAAAGTGGAGGAGCTAAGATATTAATCTTTTTATATACATCCCTGCGGCTAGGGTGGAAACATGGAATATTATCCAATCTTGGTTAGAACAGTGGAGTTCATAGGTCAGAAAAGCAGTTACTGACCTCAATTTTCTTCTGTGTAGCAGGACTGAAGTTACCTCTATTTGCCTTGCATATGTAAAGAACTAAAATTACCATAGCTTTGTACATAAAGCTTTTAGACTACAAAGAATACATTTTATCCTTTGTAATACAGTTGAAATTGTTTCATGGTTTTGTGTCTGGAAAAATACAGAAAAGAGAAAAGAAAGAAGTTTTTTGATGTCCCAATCTGAAAATATCCAAACAAAACTGGGGAGACTAGATCAAGCTTTTAAAAATACAACATAGCAAAAAAATCCCCTATCTGTAAGAGCTAGTAATAAATAAATAAATACTAGTTTTACATCAGAGAACTTGATGCTTTATTGGCTAAGCTTCTTTTACTTTCCAAGTGTAGCAAGAAAAGTATTCCCCTAAAAGGAAAGAAAAAAGAAAAAAGAAGGCACCGGGCTGTGAATAAGTGACATTTTCATATGGGCTTTGGAATGAATTGCTGGTTTTTAGCTAGAGAATCAGGTTTAACAAAGCTTCTGGAGGTTCATCCATGGGGAATGCATTACTTCCTACACTTATCTAGACACACATGGGAAAGTCAGCTTAATTCGGGTGCCTAAATAGCATAGGAATGATGTGGATAGCCATCAGAGCACTGAATTAAACAAGAAAAATCCCCAAGCCAAAGCAGTCAGTATTAGTAAGTTCAAACACTCCTTCTGCTTATGCAGGTCTTGGTTCTTGTCCAAATACTCAGAACCAGAATCTTCCAAAAAGCTGCTGCTGACACAATAACCTGCCACCCAGTCAGGTGTACTCATTCAGTCCTCCAATAATGGGAGGTGGCTCTTGCCCAGAGGCATCAGGGAGTTGGTAAACAAAGGTAGTAGATTTTAGTCAGTGTTCAGTGAGAGCACTGAAAACCTTCCTTCACATATTAAAGATGGACTTCCTGTCATTGAGAAAATAATTGTCACTAGGATCAGCAAATTTTTGGATAGTGTAACTAAATCAAACCTGTTCACCAAACAGTTTTTGATAAAATCACGTGGTTTTGCCAACCGGAGCAGTCAGGTCTAGAATTTATAAGAATTTTCTACAGAATACTATACTGATCTTAATCACATATGGGCCAGTAACTTGAAATATCAACTGTTTTATTAATTGTTATGCTTGTTTAAACTGATAAAACAAGCCTTCATCTATGTCTCCTGTCAATCTAGTTTTCACTCAATCTTCTGCAAGCAAATGTCTAATCAAATTCAAATAATGTAGGAAAAAATATCTTACAAAGGTGTCACTCAGCAACCCCCCCCCCACAAAAAAAGAGAGAAAGAGAAAATGACATATTCATACAAGCGTGACTTGCCAGGACCACACACTGCATTATCACAGCCAACAATAAGTCTCAAAGGGAAAAAATAAGTGAAGTTTCAAGTCAGTGAAGAGGGAATGAAGGATAACTATCACTAGGACATGAATTATTAAGAGTATATTTTGGTCCAGCTCCTAAAGCCAGCTGCTACTGGAATGATTTTGCTAAAAACCAACAATGTATTAGTGACTTAGGAATAATGGGAGGGGATTCTAAAATCCTCACCTGGTATCTGTCACTCTGTTTAGACCAACTCTCTAAATCTGACAATTAATCTACAAAAATACTCACAAGGAAAGCATGAAGGATTTATAATAAAAGTGAAAGTCACAGTCAGAAGCAGTAAAATATAATGTATCACTCCATACTTAAAAATGCCTGCAAAAATAGCAAATACCTTTTTAAACTGAGAAGGAAATGTTCAGATTTGACATAGTTATATTTAGTTCACAAAACAAAATAGATTTTGAAATGTTATTATCAATTCTTCTTTTAAATAAGACAAGAGTATGTAACAACTTTGTTCCGTAGACACAGTGAAATTGCATTCTCATTAAATGATACATAACTGCATAACAGTGCATGAGTGATGGAGCTGAATACAAGTTTTGGGCACCACTCATATTCAAAATATAGAGATATTCTGTGCAAATGACCCTGCTACTTGAGCAATCTGGCTCTGAATGGAGAAAAAGAAATTAAATCAAGCAGACCATGTTGATTTATTGACAGCATGTGAAATACAGAACAAAAATAGACAGGAAGCAAACTAATATGAAATGCTTGCTTTGTAACAGAATAATAATTGAAAACCTGATTTAAATGCCTTCTGTAGTGTTTGTCCCCCTCCTTCCCACATTTGAAATCCTGCATCCCCATGATAGTGGAACACATGCATTGCTTCCAGCTCACAGGTGAATCCCCAGCTAGGGGGCTGCAGAACCTTTCTACCAGAGAAAAAAAATGCATTTGTTAGGCCTGCATTAATTATCCAAACTTTAGCAAGGGTACCTGCATATGTTACTAATGGCTGAGGCACACAGGGCAGGGAGAGGTGACCCAGGACAGATTTGAAGCCTGCTGTTCTGTATTTATATTTTAATAACTGACCCAAGCACCAATGGCACAGAACCTGTACTCTGCCTTGCTCTATAAACAACCCCAGCCACGAAACACGCTCTCTCTCGATGCTGACTGGAAGCCTTAGATGAAAGCACAGCTGGTTTGAAAACCCTGCCTCACGTTCTGTGGGAAACAGCCATTCCTGTGGAGATATCCAGAGCCTGAGTTCCACATCTATCAGAACTAAGATTTGAGAGTTAAGGGTTTAGGGCAGCAGGCTGGAGCATCAGTCCCCTGTATTGATGTAGCTTTTAATCAGAAGAAAACCGTTTTCTTTTGGCATTTAAACCAACATATAATTTCAAAGCATGATTAGAAACCAGAGCATTATCAGTGCAGAAAACAAGTGTTTCACACCAAGAATAACATTTACAGAGCTAAAAACCAGGAGAAAAACAACAGACTTCTGTACTTGCCTAAGAAAGTTAGACAACACAAAACGGGTAGACTTTTTTTGTTGGTTTAGGATTAGGTGGTTTTTTTTAAACATTATCTGCTTTTCTAGTTGTAATAGCCTGGTTGTTAGGGCAACCATTCATATTCCAGCAGACTTCAACAAAAGGGTTAGGACAAACAAACAATGCACGTTTTCTTCAGCAACATTTCAAAAAAGCTGCAAATGAGGATCACAGCACTGACCAAGTCAAATAATAGGATAACACCCTTAACTTACTTACTTATTTTCTTACTTTCCTTTCTTGCTTCCTTCCTCAATCCACTTACTGCTTCACCCCCTTCACTCAAGCTGGGGAATAAATAGTCTATGGCTAATTACTCTTGATAGAGGAGCAGGAATCACTAGGTTAATGTTCTCAAACCCAATTGCCAGTAACAGCTGTGGGACTTCTCCCAGACCACAGGATTTTAACCCTTAGTTCACAGAAACAAAGTGCTGTAAAAGTCCATGCAGTTCTTACGTGATAACTGCAACTTCACAGTTCAAAGTAATAAGCAGTTCTATGTAATAAACCTTAAGATTTCTTTCAGAAATTGCATGGTAAAATATTTAAGAATCCATTTTCTATTTTTCTCTTTGTAGTAGATGGAGTTTTAATGGGAAAGGAAGCAGTAGATAGAAAAACTTATTTATCAGTTTTATCTGTAAGGTGCTGATTTTGAACTTAGGCCTGAGTAAAGTTAAAAAAAAAAGTAATATTAGCATAAGATGAGTGTGATTCTCTCCTTAGAAGGGAATGTATGCACACAGCTTTGGGTATGCATTATGAACCTGTAGTTCTTAAAACACAGAAGTACTTCCATTGAGTTCAGCAGACCTGCTGAAGTATTTGCAACACAACAATAAACCACAACGTCCTTGCTGTGACTGGCACAAGGGAACTCACATCTGGGTAAGACTCAGTCAGAATATTCTGCTTTGGACAGAAGGGCTCAGCCATGCAGAACTGGACTCTCAGTTTGCAAGATTAAAAAAAATTAATGCTAAAGTGACCTCCAATCATTTAACATTAGTCAACTAACAGTTTTAACTTAATTAGTAATGAAAGCTTACATCTAAGAGTCAAATGCAAATATCCACACTAGCAAAAAAGTCTGTTGAATTTAATAGCAGTACTGAAAATTTAAACCCTAATCCTCTAATGACTGCAAAATCACATAGCAAAGTTCCACTGTAGTAGATAATGGCTCCAGTTGGCAATGAAATAAATTGCCCCTGTGATAGAAGTAAGTGTCCATGTGGATCCCTTTGAAGGAATCCTGTCTTTGTGCATTAAACCTGTGTTTATGGGACATAGTGTAATATTTTGTGATACTATTTCTGGTATATCCATTCAGCTAGAACATCTCAATATTCACATGGTCTGTAGAGCAACTTGTTGACTCAGTTCAGTTGTGCATTCAGCATGACTTTTAGAGGTCCTGATTCTTGAATGCATAGTTATTCAACTTCAACATTAAATAACTCCAGTTTAATATTTTATAGGTTGGGATAGAGTTAATATATTCTGTATGTGAAGCTACTGCATGAAGACTTTTTTAGATATTAATATTTAAATACTGGCCGTTGCATATGCCCTGCCTAAGGTTGAAAGTATGTCTTCTTCATGCTGCTGTATCTTGTATCTCCAAAAGCATTGCATAGTTTTTTACTACAGGACTATTCAAATTCCTTTTAGTTTTACGTCAAAGGTGGGTGAAACTAAAACCCCTGAACTTATTTCAGTGTTTTCTTTTCTTTTCAAACTAGGTCTGAGAATTCGATTATTCAATTTCTCTCTCAAGCTACTAAGCTGTTTCCTATACATAGTTCGTGTGCTCCTGGATGATCCTACACAAGGACTTGGATGGTAATGTTTGGGGTTTTTTCTCATTTCTGCTCTCAAAGCATTATTTAAGTTGCAAGAAATAAATTAATGAATACCTGTTTGGTATTCTTTCAACAAGGATTTGTTTTTATGTCTTACAGATGTTTTGAAAGAATTGTAAAGCTGGTCTTACATTGTGAATGGAAATAAGAACTAAAATAACAATATTATTTTTTCCCTTTACCACTAAAATAATCCTGGCTCTCTCCTTAGATACTGTGCATCAGATGTAATTGTGCAAATGTATGTTTTAGAAGTATTATTACATAACATTTCTATGTAAAATTGCAAATGTCTGATTCCCAGTTTATGCAACAATTCTTTTAGGATTTTGCTTAAATAATTTTACTTACAACCCCAGATCCTGGAAATGGACAGATAAATACATGAAACTGAGCTTTCATGCAGATGATATTGATGACCATTTTCTAGCCTTCTGCTCTCTCTAAACACTTCAGAAGAGTGAGACCAAAAGTACATTCTATACTCACAATGATTTATGGATATAATGCATGATTTTGCACACCCAGAATTGTCAGTATGGTATTCTATGTGACTTTTTTTAAAATGTGTTATACAATTAATCACCAAATGTAGAAGAAACTATAATTTATTTAATCCTGTACTTCTGTTGTATTTGTATCCTGGATATATTGAATCTCCTCAATTTTTAATGCTAATAAGCATCACATTTTATTAACTTAATTCCTTTCACTTGACTTGATTCTTTTGTCCTTAAATGCTGAAAAAAACAAAGCACATAAGAAAATACTAAGCTTGAGATGATAAAACCAGCAGTCTTCACACAATGTTAGGTAAGGGACAGAGTTTGATTTCTAAT
>QWTY01049997.1:0-15428 GCA_008033365.1 Pseudorectes ferrugineus | reverse complement strand
TGAAATACTACAGGTCCCCAGGCTCTAGAAGCCTGCAGAAACTCTAACCAACAGAAGTGCATGTCAGTGTATTTCACTGTGTGGGGTACAAGCAAATATGTTCACTTCACTTTAAATTTGTAATGCAGCTTTAGCTACACTGAGAGTTAATAACCAGCAATTGGCAAAAGCAGTAAATTCTGGCCCTTTACACAAACTCTGATGCAGTTTCATAAGCAACCTTTAAAACTTGGCTGTTCCCTAGTTTGTGTTTAATTACATGTGCATTTAATTTTGATTGTTAATTTGTGCACGGCTCATTTTCTCTGTTCTATCAATGTCATTATCCCATTCTCATAAAATAACTGTCAAGTCCAAAGTGCCTGTGTCTCCTTTCCAACCCGAGTGTGCATCTACAGTAGGTGGTTAAAGCTTGCAAAGACCCAGGGGACGGAGTAAATCTTGAGTGTTTGCTGCTCCCATTTCAGGTGTGAACCCCACTTCAATGTCAGTTGTATTTCTCTGTTCACCAGGTTTAGGAAAAAATAGTGAGCAAGAAGGACCATGTTGAAATTTATATAACAAAGCCCATCTTTCTTCCCCTAACACACGCCTATTTTTAAAACTTTTGATGATTTGAAACTGCTTGAAATTTTCATTTTTTTTCCTTGGAAGATGTGATGGAAGTGTCCCATAGAGCAGTTACCCAAATGCAGAATTAGTCTGAAATTATGTGAGACCATGGATGGAGCTTTGTGACAGAAACCTTGGGGGCAATTTTAGTTTAAGTCGTTCTAGAGTTATTTCCCAGTCCCTGTCTGTTCAGTTTCATGTTTGCTCCACAAAGTACTGCTCCTGCCATTAAATCCTCCAGCTTATTATAGGAATATGTGAAGCAGTCAGTGGAGTCAGGATAAAATACAGACCACCTTTGCTTTTTTCTTTGGGTTGTTGTTTTTCCTTACTGGAAAACATTCAGTTCAACAAGGTCAACTTGGAGGAAATAGAGTGGGGCTTAAAATTTAATTTTCACAGAATTTCAGGAGTATTTAAAGGTTAGCACCTGATTTGCCTGATATGATTCAAATCCAGCCTGTACATATCTCCAGAATCATTTGCACATAGTACACAGACCTGTGTGTTTTGTCCATACAACTGTCCACTGAAATCTAACATCAAACTTTAAAGATAAATTTCAGGTGAAAATTTCCTTTACAAATATAATCTGCAAACTCAAACTAGTTAGCAGATGAATAATCTCACTAAATATATAGTAAAATGTAGTAATGAAGCAGACAGCTTCGCTGTTGGATCACGTAGATAAGAATAATGATACCCCAACCATCCCAGGAACTCTCAAAGTCGTGCAGAAACCACTGTGACACTGAAGTTCAAAATTTGCAGGAGGTTGTTAATACTTCTGCTGTTACTTGTGTCAGAAAACCCTAAACTTGGAAAATTCTCAAGTTGCAGAGTTTTTGTTTGCTGTCCACACTCTGGGTTTAGGTCAGCCCTTTCTCTGTCGTGTTTGTTGGTGTTACTCCCCCTGTAGTTGGAATAACAGGACACTCCAGCCATCACCTGTCCCACATGGCAACAAGGAAATAACAGGAGGATTAAAGGATTAATCTGACCACAACTGGTGGCTTCTGTTTCTTTCGTGTTCCAGAATTTTCATGTTTCTATCACTGCATTTCTAACTTTGCTTTTGGGTAAGTAGACCTGACCTGGGCTATCCACAGCCTGCTTGACTGCTTCATTTTCATATTATCAGTTATCATCAACAGATTTTTCCACAGCTCTGACCTTATTTTTCCCCTTCTGTGCAGGGCTAGGAATGTTAAATACACTTCGATAGAGGGGAAAAAAAAAGTCCTGATTGGCAATGGTCTGAGGACTTTCAGCCTTTAAGGGTTACCTTACTAACTTGCCAGAGGATAAAAGACCTGACCTCTTTGCATATTTATTTGCATAAATACTGTCTTCAAAAATTGCATAAAGTTACAATATTTGATTTAATGCTAACATCAAAAAAATCAATTGAATTTACAATATTTGCTTTAAACAACACACTATTTGAAAACCAGAAATAGCATATTGCAAGCAAACCTGCAGGTGACTTACATTGCCTTATCCTTGCTTGAGGGCAGGAAATTACATGTTCTTTGGCTGCACCTATTTTCTACCAAAGTGGTTTAAAGATATTGAAGGATACACATAACAGGAAAACAATGACTGCTCTGCATGCACGTATCTTGCAGAGAATATCACCTTGTTTGGCACATGTCTACTTAAGGTGCATGGAGACAAGATTAGGTAAATCCAAATGTGAAAACAATCTTGCTCCATAACTCGCCAGGGTTAGCTCATATTCACCTCTTCCAAACAGAACAGGAGATCACTTTGTGCTCCTGGAAAAATGTTCAGGTTCTGTAAGCTTTGCGTTTTTCCTTAGAACAAATCTGGGATCAATGAAATTGAATGCTTAGAGCAAGTAAGAAGTGACCATCACCTGATTACAAATGAGGCCATGTGTAAAGTGACATATATGACAAAACAGTCTCAGTGCAAAGCACAGCTCTTTCTGAGCTGTAGCTCTGTGTGTTGTCTGCTGTGGTGCACAAATGGGGATGGCTTTCAGTGCCAAGGGAAAAACAACGACCTAAGTGTGCTACTTCTGAGAACCTGGCATTTTAGAACACACAAGGCTGACCCCGTAACAACCCAGCAACTTTTCTATAGGTGACAAAAAAAGTGTCAGATAAATTTTGCTCTAGAATTTCCTGTTATGGAGAGGGAGAGAGATGAAATATTCAATAGAAATTAGTAAGGATCGTGTAGCATCCCAGGAACCAATAGTTTTCAATATTTGCATTTGCATGCAGGATGCATGTTTGTTCACCATCTAAGTGGTATTTAGTTCACATGAGGAGACATGTCTCCTTTAGCATGCACGTTTGCATTGTCAACCTGATGGATTGCATAGGAATGAATCCAATAAAATTAAATGAAAAATAATATTCATTTTATGGTACCTGTACCACTCATTAAAGTATGTCTACTCAATTTAAATTAAAGAAAGATGTGTGATAAGGCCAGCTTATTAATATTGATTTTAAGTCATCTGGGTAGAATTTTTTCATTAAGATATTTCCTATTAAAATATGTAATATCATTAAAAAAAATCTAAAATTCTCACCTCTGTGAAAATGTTACCTATTTCACTTCAGAAGGAAATCATCATGCAAGTTCATGGGGTTAAAGGAGTATGAACATGCCAAATGAGTATCTCCAGTCTGGCAAAATTAAGGAGCAGGTCCAGGAGAACTCCTCACACCTGAGCTAAACAGGGCTGTTCACAGCTGTGCCAGGCCTAGGGTAGGGAAGGGTCTTGGAATGCCCTCACTGCAGCTTTAGCCACACTGACCCCTACAAAGAACAGACAGCAAGAGTGAATAAATATCAAACCCCTCATCATTTCTTCTTCTGTGCAAGAATTGTGTTAAACTGCTTTGGATTTTTTAATAACAGTAAGACCTCTAATTAGGGATCTGCCTGCTTGTGATACAGTAAAATGCAGGTACTTCATATGGGCATAACAGTTTAAGTCAAGTTAGATGATGGCTTTATCAGCATTAAATAGCCAGATTCCCAGTAGACAAGGGAAAAAGATATCCCTCCACCTTCTTTGAACTTCTTGAATTCTTAACATTCCTTCCATAAATCATTTAATAGCTGCTCTATTCATAGGAAAATATATTGCTGAAGTTAAACAGTGTTTTTTCTCCTTCCACTCTCATTGGAGAGAAGCATAATAAATTATACCTGATTTGCATTCAAGTTTGCATACACAAAAGTCTTGTCATGAACTGGCAAACAATAAGCTGCTCATGTCAGAACACACTGTACAAACAACAGCATCAAACAGCTACTGAGCTGTATTATTACCCTGCTGTGCTGTGGTACTGAGACATCTCCACACAAATTTACAGCTCTGCAAAGGCAACAGAAAGGATAAACTCAGCAGCTTTGTGTCTGTCATCGTGCTGCAGTCCAAATAACCTCCATTGCTTTGTGGGACATCCTGACTCCAGGGAAGTTCTCAGGCCCAGAGGAACCTGCATGCAGAATGTATAAAAAGGTTTCCCTGATGACACAAGTCAATTTTCCATGTGGTGCCTGGAAGCATCCATCATTCAGGTACTGGGCAATGCCCACTTAGCTTCTCTGTGTCATGTTGCCATGCAAGTGTCAGCATTACAACGTGGGCAGATTGCTCCTGCAGTTGGGGGCTTTGCAGGGATGAAGTGTGTTACTAATCCAGCTGGACGTGCTCATGTCATGGGTCACCTACACACAGTTTCAAACACTGGGAAAAGCTCTCCTGATGTATGATGTAGTTACAGCAGAGCTTCTGACAGCTCTTTGTGCAGAGTTTGATGCTAACACCTGTTACTGCCTGCCTACCTTACTTACCTTCTGGAATCTGCCAGAGAACCAGAAGCAAGGGGAACTAATTAGTGTAACTCATCACTGGTAACGAGGAGGCATCAGGACAGATCTTCAGCTGCAAAGGATTGAATGAGAGGGGTTGGAGCAGTTCAGGGCAGTTACAAAATCAAAGCATGCCTAACACGAAGAATACTGCTGGCTGTCACATAGTGAAAGCACTTTTGAAAAGATTGGAATGGCTGCTTTTAGAGTTGCCTCAACTTGGCACCTTCCTTCTTAAAGAGCAAAGTATATCATACGCTGCACAAGGGTAAAACCACTTTGCTGCAAAGACATTAGCACAGGAATGCTTTTAGGATTTAAAAAGAATCAAAACCATGCTGAGGTAAAGCACAATTTGCATTGCAATTTAGCTAACACGAGACATGTAAAAATTCCTTTTAGAGTGGTGTTCTGAAAATTAATTTGCACAGAGTATCAGCAGGCAGGATATTGGGCAAGTACACTTAGGAAGGGTTGTTTGGGTAGATCATGGTCCTTACCCCCTTAGAACTAGACCTGCAGCATAAATAAGAAAAGCTAAAATGTCTTTCTGTCCAGGTGGTGACAGCCCTGCAGGTTTCTAGCCCACGACAAGCACCAGCTGAGATGTATTTAACAGCAATACCTCCAGGACTACAGCAACACAGCCTTGCAGCTGTCAGCACTTAAAGCAGGGAAAGCTAGAGGTTCCAAGAAGTGTACAGCAGGCTTTTGGTTCATACCTCACAGATCCAGAGGTGTGGTACTTAGGCAAAAAACTGCCCAGGTGCAGGGCAGCTCTTTCTAAAATCCTTAAGAAAGAGTTGTAAGGGTTGCTGCAAAGTGCTACAAACTGGAAGTGTTAGGAATTGGCAAACCTACTGGGAAGAAGTTTGTTATTTTCCTCCCCTGATAATGCTTTCACATGAAGCAACAAAGAAACTATTGACACTACTGAACAGTGAAGAGTTTCATAGTGTATCCCCTTTTGAGAGAAAGCTTGGTGCATTGTAATTCAGAGTGAATCTGGCCAAGTCCCCATTGCTGTTCATGGGAGAAGTAAATACTGTGAGGCCTGAAATGTGATTTTCCTATGCAGGGGATACCTGTACCACCTCTTGGTGTCATCTCTGAACAGGTTGTAATGTTTAAGCTCTCATCAGTTTATCATCTGGAAGCTCAGGCATTCAGAATCTTGCAGTTAAACCCAAATCTTTAAACCTGGTGGCTTAAATGTCTTGAATTGTAGATGGGGTTCCAACGGGACTGCTGGGGCACAAGGGACCTCAGCTAAACAGAACCTATTATTGCAGGGCTCCAGGCTTGCAGCTGATCCCATAACAAGGTGGAACAACCCTGAGGCAGTTCACAAGGGATCAAGTTCCAGATCACAAGAGATCCCTGTGTGCCCAGACCTCTGCTGGGAACCCCAAATCGCTCCTCTCCCTGGCACTAGAGCCAGGGCTGAAGAGCCACAGACTCCAGGGCTACAGAGCCAGGACACAGAACGGGGAAACTGAGGAGTGAAAACCCAGGGAAGGTGTTTCTAATGGGGTGACTGACAGTGAAGCTGCCCCAGGGATTCAGCAGCAAGATACTCAGACTTCTGTAGGAACTTGTTACTCATTAATCATTACTCAAGACACACTGCCTGCCAGTGAAAGCTTCTAGTATTTGCAGTTTTGCTGTGATACAGAAGGAAAGCAAGTAGTGACCTATTCTGGCACTTCATGGCTGGATGTGTTTGTGGCGAGATAGGAGCAGCCTGTGAGGGTTAACATTTAAACCAGGAACAAATAATTGCAGAGTCATGAAACACGGTGTCCACGGTGGTGTGTGAAGACAGCTGTATCTCAACACAAAACACACTCTAAGAACAAAATAATCAATCAAGAATCTTAACAGGGAAAACTATTCAGAGTTCTTGGAGCCCAGATTCTCTTTCTGAGCATCAGTAAATATGTTTATTTATCAGACTATAGGTCTATAAGTGTCAGCGATATTTTAAATATATTTTAATTATGAGTCCAACTTTAGTGGCTTCGTTAATAGCATAGTTAAAAACAAACAAACAAACTAACTAATAGGCAAAAAAATCCCTAAAACCCAGATGCTCTTCCATCCCAAACCCTTACACTGATCATATTGCTAAAATACAGGAATGGGAGCATTACCTTTGACAGAGCAGTGCTGCTGCACACACAAGAATAATTGCCAAGTTTCCCTGCAGGTGCTTCACTGATGTGCAGGAGCTCCAGGAATGTATTGACATGGCTGGTAACCAAAACCTGTTCTTTCTGAAAAACACAAAAATACAGATGAAGATTTGTTTCACTACAAAGTAGTTCTGTTTTGAGGAGAAATAGGATTACAACGCATGCAATCATCTTTCCACTCCTCCTTGAAGAGCAGCTTCAGCAGCTGAGCTGACGTGCCAAGGCAGCTCAGTGGGTGCAGGGGAACCGATTCCTTGGTGCTCAGGGAACCCCCTGGAGAACGTCCCTTTGTCTGTGGAGAACGGGCATTTTGGCAGCACTTCCCCAGCATGCAGAAGCCAAAAGTGGTGTTGGGTTGACAGCACCTGGGAAGCAATGAGGCACAAGCTTGTTTTTATGCACACCTGTATGGAGTTCCTGTTATTATTTGGGATTGGGAACTGGGAGAGTCAAACAAAATGCCGAGTGACAAAGGAGTTGCTTTTTACTCTCTGCTGTCACTTAGCAATGTCATTCTTACTTTATTTTCCACCTTTTTTCCCCCGCACTTTTAGTCTCTAAGTTTGTAATGGAACATTTTCCATTTCAGCACTGAAGAAAACAGTTCCTCTGAGTTTGTGGACCATATATTCTACAGGAACTGTATTTCTGGGCAATTTGTGGCATGTCTGCTGAATCCAAAGCATAAGCACAGTGACTGACCACGTTTCTCGGTTTGAACATGAGCAGATCTCTATGACAAATGCTGCCACTGCTGAGTTGCAGGGCATGTTGCAGCCCACCCAGCAGGCTGAGATCCTGCAAGGTTGGAAAATTCCGAGGGCAGGAGTTACAGCTCAGGCCTCAGCATGTGCCTGACTTCAGAGAAACTTACAGTGATGGCACAAGGACACCACCAGAAGGGCATTTCCTTTTTTTCATTGACCAAAGGTGTTAATAGTGTAGATAGGCTTCAACTCCCAAGTGGCAATTTATTATAGTGGATCTAAAACTAGGAAAACTCAGAGCAACCTTGAGAGTGAAAAACTTGCAACATAAAAGAAATAAAATAATAAATAAGAATGCAGGAAAATTGCAGTCATATTGGCTAATTGACACGTGAAAACAGTCTGCTTTCTGAAATTTTAAATGATTGGCACCACTTTGCTCCAGCAGGGAGACTCCAAGGCTGATTTTTATTTAGTGATAGTATTTTGCATAATAGCAGCCAATTATATTTGCCAGGCATGCAAATGCTGGTGGCCTGGACATGTCATCTCAGCATCTGACCTTCTGCTACCATTACCCTCCTCTTCCTCACACAAACTGCTCAAGTCAGGCTGGTAAGGAGGCTTTTAAAGGCATGAGTAGTACAGTACAAACAAACACAGGTACACACTCTTCTATACAAATGCTTTATTAAAAATGCTTCTGGGGTGGCCTGTAACAAAAAATGTAGAGTTAAAAAAAAATCAAGACCAACTGGTATCTACTACAATGCATTGATGTTTTTTATCATTCCAAAAGTCTGGTCAGTGGCCAGATGTGAACTGTTACACTTGCTGCCTATGTGTGCTGCAGGTTATGCATTTTGAGATATTACTCTACATAAATGTGGAACTCGAGTCAAGTCTTGGTTTAAAAAAACTTCATATATATTTTGGAATGTTTGTCACTACAGTAGAGTGTAGGAAAAATAAGAATTATTTCTAATATTTACACCAGGACGAACAGCACAGACTTTTACAAAATGAAAAAAAATACAGTACAGAGACTTTTTACAATATCTGCAGTTGATACTCTGAAAGATCCAGCCTTTGAAACTGAAATTCAGAGACTGTTAAACTTCTTACCCCCCTTTTCTTCTTCCCTCACCTCCCACCCCAGTATTCAAACCCTTTACTCAGTAGAAATGATTCATGTAGAATGTTAAGATATAACAAATGTTTTCTTCTGAGAAAAAACATGTCTTAAATATATATATTTCTATATTCAGGACAGATCCTGTTTCCCTTATGTGACTAGATTTACATGTGTAAGGAATAAAATTGACCCTGTAATTAGAATTGAAAACACAAAGATCCAACAGCAGAAGACAATTCCAGTGTATTTTGTTATGCTTCCCTTCAGCTTCAAAATTCCTGTTGTGTCCATGATGATGTCAGTTTGCTGCACAGCCACATTCCCCCTGGGACTGGAAGGGCGTCAGGCTTTAGACAAGGTGTGCACTGGTGTGAGAGAAAGCCAAAGACAGCACTCACCATTCAAGTGTTGGTTGTTACTCACTATACAGTGGTTTTTATTATGGATCCTGCTGTGTTCAGAGGAGCTTTGGCCAAATAAGAACTTGCTGAGCATTTAATACATGCAGCCTATTCCTGAAGACAGGATATTTAAAGATACAACCACATTTCTATTATCACTTTAAAAAGCACAGCAATGTTAGTGCCATGCCAGAAAGAGCTTCCTGCCTAAGGCAAACTGTAACTTCTCAAGGACTTCTGTAGAGGACCCTGGTTGGCAGCAGTATAAGCAGTGTCTGAGGAGAACTTTTCACTATTCTTGCTCTTATGATCCCTGATTTTTCACGTGGAGCTGCCGAATGTGGAGTGTTTGTGATTTCAGTATAGTGGGTAACAAGTTTGTGGCTGTCAGGAGGATGCAGTGTGGTCCTAAAGACAAGAGGTTGATGCTAATCACCTGCCCATGGATCATTTCCTCCCATAAATAACTATCCTTTAGTCCTAGAATCCTTCATTTAAACCTCTGTCCCTTCCCTGGAGTACAGTGTGTTGTTTGTGCTGAGGCTGCTGTAAAAATGGGTGTTGAACTGGTTGAGCACCGAGTTGCTGTGGCCGAGGTGAGCGGAAGGCATGGAATTGGACCACTCTCCCACACCATGGCTGGGGATACTGGAGAGTGGGGAGTAGGAATTGAAGCCTACCATGTTCTGCCCCATTTTGTCAATGGGTTCAGAGCTGAGTCCCACGGGCCCAGAGCGGCTCCCCGAGTTGGAGCCGTGGACGTAGGCGGTCATGCTGGAGAGGAAGTTACTGAGGCACGGGCTGCCGGAAGAGGGAGGGGGAGATTCTTTCTCAGGTGGATTGTCAGTCCCAGGTGATGAATTTTCCAAGATGTCCTGATGCTCTGCAGCTTTGGGGCTGCCAGTCAGGGTACTGTCCTCGGATTTCTCAGATGCAAGAGTAGCAGCACTGGCCTCAATGTCAGACTTTCTCTTCCTCTTCCTGCGAAAGTTTCCATTGTCAAACATCTTTTCACAGTTTGGGTCCAGAGTCCAGTAGTTCCCTTTTCCTGTCAAAGGAAACAAACCTACACTCTTAGTTTAAAAATGTGCACACAAACAAAAACAAAGCAGTCATTTAGGGCTTTACAGTGTTTCTCTCATTTCACAGAAACAGAACAATTGCATGAGCAATACACCTGTATTTTTAGTCACTCAGAAATAGAAGTCTGTTGAATTCAGAAAAAAACTTTAAAGTTCTGGGTTCTACCCTTTAACCCTGACTCTTCACACAGGCAAAACTACAAGTGGAGCCACTGGGAAGGCTTTTTGTTTTGTTTTCTTGGTGAGGGAAGGAGGTTTTCAGTATACAGCTAGTCTTCTGAATTTATGGCAGAGAGTAATCAAATCCCATACTGGGCTGCTCCTCCAGGTTCAGTGGGGTAGCATAGGTTTCTAACAAGATAGAACTAAATTTTTGGCCCTTTGTTGCAGAATAATTTCAGTGAGTTTTTAATGTTCTCACTGGTTCTTAACAGCTATTGATAGGAAACAATGAATAAAGGAATATCTGACAGCCTACCAGCCAAGGGGTTGGTAATGGCAGAGTTGTGATGGCAAGCAAAACACTAATTAAAACAAACAAAATAAAAACAGCCTGTTCTCCTCTTGAGAATTAATGCCAACTCCCCAAAGCCATTGGATTTCTTTGACAAATCCCCTTCCCTTTAATTCCCAGTTAAGTTTGACATAAATCACGCATTACACCAAATAGGTCTTGAGTGTGCCTTACCCAGTTAAATGTTCCTGTGCGTGCTGAGCCTCATGCTCAGCTCATTGATCCATTCTCAGGAAGACCCAGAGCAGGACAGAATTCCCTTCCCTCCAGAGATCTCACAGCAACACTGATTCACACCTCAGCTGTGCACAGCTGCTTTCTAGTTCAGCCTTTTGAAAACAAAGTGCTGCTGTGTCTATGTCCTGTATCTGGGCTCCTATGTCTCTTTACAGCGCACTAGGTATTTGAAAATTAATCAAGTTTAATTAGAGGTGGGGGAAAAGGGGGAGAGGGCTGTACCTGGATCGTCTTCATCTCGAGGCACCTTCTTGAAGCAGTCGTTGAGAGACAAGTTGTGCCGTATGGAATTCTGCCAGCCAGCTTTGCTTTTGTTGTAGAACGGGAAGTTGTCAGCCACGTACTGGTAGATCTGGCTCAGCGTCAGCCTCTTGTCAGGTGCCCCGTGGATGGCCATGGCAATGAGGGCAGAGTAGGAGTAAGGTGGTCTCACCAACTTCATGAGCTCCTCTTGGGACGGGAGGGGAAGCCAGCCAAGGTCAGTTCCTCCCAAGCCATGCATGTTAGGCAAGAGCTGCCTCTGCATCCCGTACGACTGAGGAATGAAGGGGCTGGCGTTGGATCCTGGGAGATACGGTGGTGGGGTAATGGAAGGTCCATTTAGCCAGAGGTAAGGGTTGGGAGTGGTGTTGTAATCCGTCGTCTCAAAGGTGCTTGGTCGCTGGGGACTCGGGATGTTCTGTGGATGGAAAAAGTTCTCGTAGTAGATATTCATCTCCGGAGGTTCTTGGCCGATATTTGGGAATTGTGGGCTGCAGCGTGGAGGGGAGTGCGTCTGTGGGTCAAAGAAGCTCATGCTCCAACCCAGGCAGCTGGTGAGCTGTGACACACCTGTGCTAGTGCCCCTCTCCCGGGACAGGTGCATCACCTGTGCCCTTCCCTAGGTACTTATGCACCTGTAAATGTTTCAGCCTGCGCTGCAGGCTCCACCCCACAGCCCTGAGTGGCTGCAGATGAGGACGATATCCTTTTTGGAATGCTGGCAGTCCCAGTCAGTCATTGATGTCACATCAACCAAACGTGAAAGTTACAACTGTTTATCTTCTTAAATGAATGAAGGAATTTTCCACTAATGTGATGCACATGAAGAAAGCCTAAGGCATCTTGAAGTTAAAACTCAGAGATCCTCCTCTTTCTGCCTTTCACAGTGAAGCTTTAGCATTTAGTATTTTTTTCTTATTAAAGAAAGGCCATTTTGTGCTGCTGTTAGTAACACCTCAGAATGCAAAAGCCATTGTCACTGGTCAATGAAACAGTAGAGATATATACTTAGAAAAAAAAGAAAAGAAAAAAGAGAAGAAAAGGTCAGACCCTTTCCTTTTGTAACTTTAATTGCAGACTTGCTTGTACTTCCCCCTAGGCAATCACAGTGCTACAGGCAAATTCTGAAGCTGGTTACTCACGTGAGTAATCTTACTGATATAAATGGAATTAACTCCCTAAACTAAGGATTAATCTTGTGAGGAAAAATTTCAAGCTTAATAATCAAACCTTTCTTTAGAGCTTAAATTGGTGAACTGAGATGGGAAATCATTGAGTGCTGCTTCCTCTTTGCTGCAGGATTGGTGCAGAGAGCTCGTAAAACCTCTCAGCACAACTTCCAAACAGGAAAGCAGCAACAGTGTTCGGCACAGCTCTTTTTAGCCAAGTTCCAATAACTTCATCTGTATCTATACAGACAAGAGTTGATTCCTTAAAATTAAGTGATAAGGAAAAATCTCTAGCCCTTTTATGGTTTGGACAAATGCTTAGTGCCTTGCATGGCACCCTGTGCGTTTGAAGAAGGAAAGGGCAGAGCTGCAATCTCACCACCCCATCTGGGGATGGCAGCTCTTCACTGTATGAACACCTGCACTGGAGTTAGAGCAGAGTTGCAGTTCCCTTCACAGTGATATTTGAATTTATTTTGTGATTAAGGCACATACATCATTTAGAACTTGCCTCAGCCTTAATACCCATGCAATTAAAGAAGGTCCTGGTATGACAGGGCCTTCCAGATAGCTCTTGTCCTATAATTTCTGCAGAAACATCAGTTTTGACCCATGGATTTGAATTCCTGACTGTACCAAAGGCCTTTTGCTTTGTCACACATTCATCTTAATCTTTTGTGCTGCAGCACAACCACCAAGGCTCCCCACTCCCTGAGAATTAGTGATTCACCAATGTCATGTCCATATTGTTGCTTTGAAAGGTATGAAAAAAAATCCCACTGGAAATACTGCTGAAATATTGAGTACAGAATGACAAAGCAGGCCAATTTGCCAGCTCAGAAATGCAGCTCTACAGCTGTTACTTTAAAAATACATGCTTTCACTGCACAGAAAATCATTTGTACCACAACAAACAAGCTGCTGCTTTAATTTGAATGGCTGAGAGCTCGGAGTATGTAAATGCTAAATAACCTGTGCAGTGACACACATTAAACAGACAACAGTTAAGTGGAACATAGAGGGACTGGCTTATTTTCTAAGTGACAACTGCTGTGCAAAAGGTGACTTGGACAAAAAGAAGAAAGAAAAAAATTTGTTTTTTCAGGAACTAATAATGTGAGTGCTTCCTTCCTCAAGGAACCAATCTGAAATAATTTTTTTCACCATAAGAATCTGAGTTACAAACATACAAAATGCTGTTTGAGCAACGTTCCCTACAGCTTCCTAGTTAACTTACTAACATATAGATATATTTAAAAATTATATGTGTATTCCTGAAAATATTGGTACAAATATTGCTAATAACCCCCCCTTTATTTACAGAAGAGTCAATGGAACAAAACATTTAAGAAACACTCACATGAGTAAAAGCACATTTACATTAACTAAAGTCCCAGAATATAGTGAGAAAAGCAAACATAATACATTTTTAACCTGCTCAACAAATCAGATTTTTGCCAAAAAAACCCCTTGAAAACAAGAAAAACTTGTAAATTTATTCCAAGAAGTAAAAATTCAGCTAACTGCATCACGGACTTTGATGAGTGACATCCAAATACTTATTCCCTGAGGTGCTCTGCCTGCATAGTTACAATAAAAATACACTCAAGTGGGTGCTGAGTGAATACAGGCTTTGAAAATAGCCCAGGCTTTACAAAGGGAAGAGCATTACTTCTGCAGCCAGAGCCTGGTGAAGGCTGTAAGATCTCCTCTGCAAATGACTCGTGATGAAGTTGTGTGCAGTGTATTAGGGCAGGGTGAGCCCGAGCTGTGCCGTGCTGTGCCTGGGGATGCACAGCCCTCCCCCATGGGACACCGGAGCCAAGTGTCCCCCAGAACCCAGCAAAGCAGGGACTGGCCTGAGGATGGCAAGTGCTGCTTTTACAGCAGGGAGGTGCAGAGACACCTCTGGGCTTCTGCCACGGAGCTGTGAAAGGGGGTGCAAAGTCTGATCCCTCCCTGGCACAGCTTCCAGCAGGGACACGATCCCATCAGCAACACTTCCCTTCAGCTGGCTGGGCCTGATTTACTCAGATCAGAGTATAAACAGTGCCAGGAAAAAGGTACTTTGTTGGTACTCTGGGCACACCTTGCTGCTGCAGGGTCACTGCAGCACACGCTCCTGGGCAGCTCTTCTGCTGCAGGTGCTCCTCTGCAGGCAAGGAGGCAGCAAGGAGAGAATCAACCCTGTTCAAGCTGTGGTGGCTGAGTCAGAGGTAATTGAGTCTAGCCAGGAATATTGTCCTGGGGCCCTCACCACTGAAAGAAGGTAGCAATCCCAGAAGCAGAGAAAAGAGAAGGAAAACTGGTGAGGCTTCCATATAAAGAGGCTGGGAAAAGGTGGCATGCTGACCAAGCTACACTAACAGATCTTGTTTAAGGCTGAAAAACTCTGCAAGTAAATTGGAGGCTGCTGCTGGGGACAGTTTAATGATCATTATTTCCAAGTGCATTGGGTCAGTAAGGTGTGACTAGGCAGGATGCATCGTGTTTTTAACATTCCTTTTTACTGCAGTACGGTACTGCCTGGCCCTGAGTGCATGTCTCCACCAGCTGGAAGCCTGGTCAACCACAGACTGTTGTCAAACCAAAGATTGTTGACAACTCTTGCATTATACAAATATTTGCTCCTCTCAATTTCTTAAGTGAAGCTCCAGAATCTGCAAGGTTGAGGCCAAGCCCTGGCAGAACCATTGTTTTCCATAGGTTTTTTAGGTCAGCTCCCGTGTACCCCTCTACTCCAGACAACAGTAATATTACTTTACACTGAATACCCTTCCATAAAAGAAAAGATAATATCTGAAATCTTGGGTTAAGAAAGGTTCAGATTAATTTCATTTAAACTCGGATTCCTCAGCATTTCCATCTATACTCCAAAGTAACCTACACATCCAGTGTTTCTGAAATACAGTGACTTGGGAGAGGTGTGTACATACCAGCACACAGTTCATAAAAACTATAGTTTGTGGTCACAAAAAAGAGGGGAAAATTGTTTTTAAAAGAAAAGAGTCCATATACGAGTCAATATACCAAGCAACCCACCCTGTTTCAAACAATTCACACCCTGATTTCAGAAACAGTTCGGTATCCATCAATAAGACATTTTCACACAGTGAAAAATTCTCTGTGTTCTCAGTTGTCCAGTAGATTACTTTTAGAAGTCTTCATGTCTTATTCCACTAATCATCTGCCCAGCATATCCACAAAATAAACCACACCATGAGAAGGAACAAGGTGTAGCAGGCAAAGCAATG
>QWTY01049991.1:0-13483 GCA_008033365.1 Pseudorectes ferrugineus | reverse complement strand
TGATGGGACCCTGCTCTCCTGGGGATGGATGAACACCTGCCCAACCATGGGAAGTGGGGAATTAATTCCTTGTTCTGCTTTCCTTGTGTGCTTGGCTTCTGCTTTATCTGTTAAAAGGACTTTATCAACCCATAAGTTTTCTCACTTTCACTCTTCTGATTCTCTCCCCCCAAAGTGAACAATCAAAGGTGAAGAATAAAAGTGTATTTAATCCATTTTAACAAAAAGAAATACCATTTGACTGAAGAAACAAGTCTTCATTCAAAATTAAAACTTTCAAAATGCAAATTTGACCTGTAAGAACATGAAGCCAGCTGCAGTACTGATAGCAAGGGACTGCGTGAAACAACAGGGAATGGCTCTGCTCCATCTACTGGAAGCACTATTTGCCATGAGCCAAGTAAATTACTGTGTGCCCCATAAATGTCTTTGATACAGCCCTTAACTCCTTCAGTTTCCAACACATACAGCCCTTAACTCCTTCAGTTTCCAACACAACATTTTACATTTCTAAAAACAGCAATCATCAGAAAGAAATCCTAAAAAGATTTTTTAAATGGAATAACCAAAATGATTTCCCATAGATTCAGTCCTTTAACACACAATTTCCTTGAGGGCATACAATCAACATCAAACAAGCTAAACCTTAAATCAGAATACTTTACAATAGGATACTGCTCTTGTGTGTGTGCACATACTAAAGTCCTGGTGTCAACTGTAAGATGACCACATTGATGGAGGCTTCTAGTCAAAAACTGAGTGTCTTTGGATTACAGCCAGCACTGCTGCAGGCATCCTAAAGGCACTGTTAGCCCTAAGAACAGCAGCAACAGTGGCAATTTTTCAGTTTGACAGGTGCTAAATACCACTGAACTTCATTATAAGTCCATTTTTATTGTAGCTATTGCCCAACACTCCTTAAATTACCTTACTGTAAGATAATTACAATAAATGGCCTTAAACCAGTGCCACTCCAGCTGAACAATATATGGACAACTTCCCTTCAATAGGAACAAAGACACACGTAAGAGAAAAGGAAGTGTGCACCTACTACAGTATCCCAAGAGCAGAGCTGGGATCTATCACTGAGTCCCATCTTATCTCCAAGTGCTTTACCATTTTGTCCTCTCATTTACCCCGAAAATTTTCATATTGCAAAGGTGTTAATATTTAGGTTGATACAAACCAATGTAACATTTACTTAGCTTAAACTGGGAACATTCCATGAAGTCGCAGAGCAAGAGAACAAGTTTTAGTGCTCATTGTGGCATGTAGCTATTCTTTTTAGTCAAATTTCAGAGATGAGACAGTATCAAGGAAATAAAAGCTTGTTTTAACTCAAAGTAATTGCCAGACTATCTCCTGGACAAGAAAGAAAATCTACATTTCTCAGACACAGGTAGCTCCTGGCAGGCTTCAAAATGGCAGCCTGACTATAAACTGATATTCTCAACCCAAAAGAATTTCTCTAATGGATGCAGCCCAACCATCACCCCAAACAAGTCTGCCACTTGTATACTGCTACCACTCATTGAAGTTTGGTCTATATTTATTAATCAACTGTGGGACATTTTGAACATCCTTTAAAAAGCACAGTTTTGATTTCCCATCTGTCCTGTACACTTTACCACTGAAGAAGTACATTGCTATATTGCACTTCATGGCTCATGTCTGAAGAAAAAGGCCAGAAGCAAATAACCGTATTTCTTTCAAAAGCAACATTCATTGCTTTCAGCACATAAACCACTTATTTTAGCACAAATGGATTCACATTCATATTATACACAAACGTTTGTCTCCAAACAGATGCAGTTACTCAGCATTTTGTCAGTGGGACTATGAATACACCTTTAACCTAATACAAGTGCATATACACTGTTATCAATTAAATGTGCACACTCTACAAACATGTCACAAACTCACAATAGCTTCAGTCCCAAACCAGGTCTGGGATTTTTGCACAGTAATCAAACCAAGTCTCAATCTTTTCACAGAAAGATCACTTTCTTTTCAAAGCAGGGTAAAATTCAAAGCATCTTCTACACTGCATGCATACATACACACACTTTTCAAATCCCTCACCGCAGATTCTCCAGCAAGTCCTATTGAAATGAAAATCTCGGTATCAACAAGCAGGTAAAACACTCCTCACCATAACCACATAACTACTGCTCAGGTAAGCAATACAAATTACCTAAGACACAAGTAATCTAATCAATTACCTGATATAAACAGCGACAAGTGATCTGCCGCAAGCACATGAACTGTTTGACAACACTGACACCAAGTGACAGAATTCAGGAAGACACAAACCACAAGGACCCCCACACAGAAATGTTACAGCACTTTACCCTCATGCTCTGGTAGAGGCAAAGTCTTATTTTATCAAGAGAAAAAATTAGTGAATACCCATAATGAGAGCTGACATTTTCACATAAGTTATGTGTAAGTGACAGAATATCCAACATTAAACACGTGGTAACAATTCAATTTAACCTTGATCTTGCAAACACAAGTCAAAGACTATGTACACTTCAAAGCTGTATGCAAACTAACCTCATAAATTCATTTCTAAAGAAGAAAAAATTAGTGGTTTGCATGCACAGTAAGTATTGGATTCCATTAACCTATGGGAATTCGGTTCATTTTTCAAATAAAAGAATGCAAATAGTAGTTCTATACACTTCCATTTAGAAAATTATGTGTTAATGCAACGTTTAATAGTCTGCTAAGTCTCACTTACTTGTTTTGCCTGTTCTCCTCTCTGCTGGGAAATCAAAACTCAGGCAGTCCAGCATCATATGCATTAAGTAGACCTGGCCCCTCTCCTGCTGCCTTACCTGACACTGCACAAAGCAGAAAACCCAACTGACAGAACAATAACTCCATCAAACACAGCAGTTTTACCACCCACCAGCATTCTGTCCTCTTCCAAGCTTCCATGGTCTTACCTGCTGACGTTTGTACGCCAAATAATCTAGATTTTCCAGATCTTTTCGAAACTTTTGGTAGGTTTTCTGTAGATCAGATTTACTGGATACATTTCTTAAAGATTCAAATGTTCTTTGAAACTGCAAGGGTAAAAAAACGAAACAAAACCAACAAAAAATTATCATTCATGCAGTTCCTGTGTTGCACTCTGTATTACAATTTTCTTCTACTAAATGCTAAGGCTATTGAGCTGTGTCACCTCTAACCTTCCACACATTCCTACAGTTTTGTTTTGAAACCAATCACAGAATTCAAAGCATTGTACATATGCCCTCCTCAATTAAATGAAGTCCTCTAACTTCATAGGTCAGACAAAACACAAGCAATGAATGTCTAAAGGTGAGTTCTTTTTCTATGCCAAGTTCCAGGAAGTAATATATTCACATAGATTTAAATACTTTCTTTTCAACTAAGAAAAGTGTATGCAACTTTATACAGGCCATGAACTCATTCTATCAAGCGTAACAGCAGAACTTAGAAATCAGAACTTAGAAAGGGTGCTTCTTATCAAGTTAATTTACTTAAGAGTAATTTAAGACTGGATAATCACCTTGGGCAATGTGCTCACATTCTGCATGAAAACTGTGACAACTCCAATTATACTTCATTAAAGACCTTACTTTTAAATTTAAAACTTCTTTCATGCCTACCCTATTATTAAAAGTAGGACTGCTATTTTTCAGAGATGCACAATGCCAGCCCAGCTGTAGGAACTGTAATAGAAAGGTTAAGGTTTGTGTAAGAGGAGAATGGGGGGTCCAGCTTCCTTGCTACCTTCAGGAAATCATGAGCCTTCTCCTCTGACTTTCTCTGTTTTCCCAGCTGTAAATATTCTTCTTCACCTCATGAGCACGTGCCAGCTGCAAAGCTGTAGGTAGTTCAGTAGTATTTTATCTCTGTGATTACCATCAGAAGCAAGTCTATAAACATGTATTTACACTGATATAATCAGGAAGAACTACACGCTTGTAAATCCCTCCGAAATACTGACTTAGCCTACTACAGTTACAGGCCCTGTAGATGAAGGACCTACTTTAAGCCCACATGTGGTACTATGTCCAGGGAACGAGGCAAATTTCCAGTCAGTTCTGGAAAATCAAGCACTTCAGTAGTAACTATAGCCCACATTTCTCTATACCTGTGCTTAAACTACAACCACTGAATTGGAAAAATGAACCACAGGAGTAGAAGGAAAAAAAAAACCCCAAAGCCAAACCTCCACTCATCTTCTGTCTCTCTTTAAGAAGCTGACAACATAACTGACAGCCAATGCTGCCCATGGATGTGGAGTGCTCCAGAGCCCCTCATTCCTGAGTATTTGACTGAGCTCAAGCCCAAGCTGTACCTGATGCTGAACAGCCCTCAGGTATTTCTTGTTGGGGATAATAAGCAGCTGCAGTGGATTTCCACTGACAATTTACAACAACTTGCCTGGAACCTTCAGGCAAGTTAGCACTTCTTGTTTGCCACTCTGCAGCCTTTATTTCAGTCTCACTGCTCTCATAACCAAAAGGCAAGTTGAGGCAGTGTTTATGTCTAATTGTAATTTATCTTCCTCTACCTCATTCAGCACCACTAGAAGTTAACTGGAGACTTTCTAGTTGCATTTGAAACATTTGCTACCAAAAAATAAAATAAAACTTTCTCACTCAAAGTATACATTCCTGAATTCTGTACCAACATGGCTGACAGGACACACATGCTAAGACAAAACTGCAATATTCTCTGTTCTTTTCTGTTTGACTTCATCATCTTCCATTTTTTGTGTGATTCGCTGTTTTCAGATTTTATCTCTGCTCCAGAGTTGATCTCAAAGCCTTGCATTTGCAATGTTTGCTTTCATCAATTCCCACTCCTGGCTAACCTCTTAGCTGGAAGCAATTTAATTACATTTGCAAACAAGACCTGAGCTCAGTTTAAGGTGACCAAAAGCACTCCATAGTGCTTGCTTTTTTTCAAGTGTGTAAGAAACTGCTCATAATGTCTCTGTCAAGTTCATCACACACCTGCTTCAAACCATGATGCATTTCTCCAGAACTTAGCCCAAAGCTGTTGCACCCTGTTGTGGGATTGAATAATACAGGGATAAGGCCTCTAATGATTCTCAAACTCACTAAAAGAACATAAGGCACAGTCTTTTCTTGAGATGTCTTCTTTTTTTTTTTTAGATAATCATCAATATGTGAGACTACAACACAGTTGTAGAATCATCATCACCCTTTTAAGGACGTACTTAATCCCACAGCTTCAATTCTTCAGTGGCAGGAGCTCTGCTAGCAAGATCACTCACTTCCTTATGTCCTGAAGCAACCTAAACATTAATAATGCATTTAGCTCTCTGGAAAGAGATATAAGAAGCAGCATGAGAGCATGAGCAAATACAAACCAAATGTGTAACTGTAAGGGCAACATGCTTCAATAAAATAGATGGGTAATTGCCAGAACATCCACATCTGTCTTCAGATGCAAGGGACAAACACTCTTTAAAAATTTAACTCAAAAGTAAATAAAAAACCAACCAAGCAATTTTAAGGAAACATAGATACACTCTTCCTGCGGCCATCAGCAGGAAATCAGAAAAATGTGCCTTGGACATACAAAGGTTATCAGCACATGTGTTAAACTTAAAACTACATCTGGATCTTTCTGCATCATACTTCTATCAGTGTGAACCAGTATTTTGGAGTGAGTGGTAAAAAAACCTCTCATCTCTCCTGTCTAGAGGTGAAAAGAAGTATTAGAATTCCTGACCTTTTTTTCTCTCACCAATAACCAAATATAAATAATCATAAGAGATTCACAGAAGTTCTTTTCTGCCTGTCATGTTTTCAAAGTGCTTTGAACAGTTTCTGGGAGCTGAGAAGCAGCATTCCTTTACTACTTCTGTTCTCTGTGGCACTACTAGGTAGCTACCTGGACTGATTTTCCCTCTGTGATAAAATCATATCTCTATGATTTTATCAGAGCTGCTTCTGTTTGTCAAGTTACCATAGATAACTTCATAGCACAGATATTGCATAGACAGCTTTGTAACTTAAACAGAGGAACATGACTTTATATTCACTAATATCACAGCATTCCTTTCACAAAAAACCCCAAACCCACCACAGAGCCCAGCACCCTGGCCCTAAAACACAGGGTGGGTAACACAGCAGCCCCAATGTCCTGAGCATGCACCATCAAGATGTGACTGAATGAAGGCTCCGTGCTCATCCGACTGGAAACCAATACACAGTGCGTGTTTCAGCTAAGTGAAGCAACTCTCGCAGTCCCACTTCAGGTATCACAAAGCAACAAATACCATCAAAACTCTGAAAGTGATGAAGATCATAAATGTGGACAGGCCAGAAGAGTGTAATTAACCCAGCCTCTTTGGAAGTATGATGCTCCTGATTGGGAAGGTAAAGTCCTGCAGCCTCCTCTCAGATAATGACCATGGTTTATCTAATTAGTAAGTATGACTGTAAGCATCAGTACTGAATTTCCTATGGTCTCACATCTTATACATTGCAAAGATGAGAGGAGAGCTCTGAATGAAGTTTCTCCTGCAGTAAAGCGGATTAATGGCTGAGAATCCTCTGCTGTCTTTATGAGCTCCTAATGTAGCATTTTTGAGCTTTTTCTCCACTATCCTACTTACTTTCAGGAGCCTTGGAACTTCTGCTCTGCTGTCATATGGAACAAAAATGAGGCAATGAGATCAAAGAAAACAGGCTGAGACAGAGTGGCTACACATATCAAAAGGAAATCATATTAAACTTACTAATCATACTAAAATTTTGATACTAAAGCTAAAATTTACTGTGTTTCATCTTCAACACGAGCCATGAAAATTAATGGCTTACCAGCTAAACAGGAGGCCAGACACAAAATTATGAGATTATAAACATGCAGTGCAAAGTGCTTCATTGCTTACAATTCAGAAATGTGGGAAGGGACATCATTAAATACACAGTACAAAGTCATATTCCTGGTAACCACCTTACAATCTCCATAGAAACAGGAAGAGGGATGGGGGCAGCAGATCCTGCTTCTCCAGTTTGTGCATGATGCTACTGGACAAACCCCACACCTTTAATGTCACTTGCCTGGGAGTCTAGCTAAGTTGTAAGGATGATGTAATCAAGGGGCCTGCTGCACTTCCTTCACTTAGTTTCCTTCTACAGAGTTGGTTCAGATTTAGAGGTAGTGCTGCAAAAAGCCACTCTGTTATTCATGGATTAGGAGAAATGGCTCTTTTTTATTTGTCTAGAGCTGCACAGGTTAAAGGGTATTTGTATTTCAGAGTATCAATAGAATCACCTTCCACTGCACAGGGCAGCACAGTAGCACTGAACTGTTTTTTCCATTGGTAAAATATTTCTCTTTATTTTCATATGGATTAGTATGAGTTGAATTAAAGACAAGCAAATTTTACTTCCATTCTGACATAAGGAAGCGGTCCATTGAAAAACACCTTCCTGTTTTAATAAGGTACTGGTTCTTTAAAAGACTAAATTACACTAAATGTACTATTTTAAATTACCCAGAGATATGGTTGGAAAAAAACCATTCACAACCTCTCTTAAATTCCAATTACTGAACACACATAGTTACGAGTAAAAAGCTGCTCTTCTCATATTTTGCTGTAATGGAATGGGCAATGTGCCTCCTTTGGAGAGGTTTATGGAGAGCAGCTCACAGCTTTTTCCATTCAGAAAATATCAGATTATTTTGCTGTCATTTTAAGAAGGTCTGAAGATGTACACTCTGATGATAAAGCAGATACTGTTTGTTTTGCATACATTTCCTCATTTCTGCCTCTCAAAGCACAAATGAATTATAAAATACATTTCTCCAGATCAGAATGATCTCTGCATGCTTGAATTGTTGATCAGACAAGCCATTCTACATTACACTGACGTTGTTACTATACTGCCAATAAATAATGTGCCAGAAGATGATTTCCCAAGATTATTTTCCCAACCTAGAATTTGCCTTCCCATATTAGCACTCTAGAGAAGGAATTTCAGAACATCACTTCCATATTATTCTCTTATAAGCACTGCACTTCAGTGGTAAGGGCGTGCTGCTGTAGAAGCCAAAGACAGTAACAAACACTCCCAAGGGAAGCCTTTAGCAATGTTCTTTCCCTGACAGGTTCAAAGAGAGGCAACTGCAATGGAGCCCTGTTCACTGATTGGAGCATGCAGGCACTTGCACAGTCCAAAAATTATTTCAAATAGGCCACTGCTTTTCTAATATCCCACCTTCCAACTTTCCCAAAATAATTTTCCAACTTCAGCACCAGACACAATATGGATTTCTCACATTCAGTTTTACTTCTGACGACTTCAAGCATTCTGATTTAACCTCTGCTACAAGCCACCTTTATGTTACAGATCTCCCCATGCTTTATGTTTAGAACTGAACTTATTCCATTTGGAATTTATCATCCCACAGCTTGACAATTATTTATTTTTACAAGTAACAAAGGAACAGTCAAGAGGCTCCTATACCAAGCACAGAAGCGGATCCAGATTCCTGTTGCACTCAAAAGGATGCTCACTTTGAAAAAGCCAACTCCTAAAAGCATTTCTCTGGAAGCTGCTTTTCCTCTGTTATTTACTGCACATCACAGAGTGCCACGGAATTTGCAGAGTGTGATGATAAACACTGTAGCCCTGATTCCAAACAACTGCATCCCACGTACCACAGACCAACCTCTGATTGGTAGCAAGAATCTCTGTTTGATTGATGAGAAAATAAATAGGAGCATGAACCAAAGGAGAAGCCAAATCTTGTCTCAAAGACTCCTGTCATCTCCTTAATACTCCTTACGCTCCAGGAGTTCCCTTGCCGTGGGAGTGACCCATGCCCAACAAAGGGAAGGTGGCAAGAAGTTAGAATTTAATCAGTTTACTGCTGTAAAAGTCAAGGTTTCTACAAACACATTAGGACCAAATGGAGGGCTAAGGATAAACTCCATCCTTTACTGAATGCAGGGGGAAACATAGTGACAAAGAATGAGGAAAAGTCTGAGGTACTTAACACCTTCTGTGTCTCAGTCTTTAGTAGCAGGACCAGTTGTTTTCCAGGTACCCAAGTCCCTGAAGTGGAGCACAGGGATGGGGAGCAGAATGAATGCCCCCCAATGCAAAGGGAAATGTTTAGTGACCTGCTACACCATCTAAGACTCACACAAGCCCACATGGCCAAGTGATCTGCTGGAGGGTAGGAAGGCTCCACACAGGGACCTGGATCAATTAAGCACAGTTCTGGGAGTTGAACCAAGTCCCTAAACCTGAAGCACAGGGCAGCCTGAGATGACTTTCCTCTTTCATTCCATTCCAACCATACCAAGTTCCTGCTCAAAACATTTTTAATGCTGATGAATACTCTGCAGGAGAGGGAGGAAGAGACAGCACTACGCTCACAGGGCCCAAGTTCACCAGTTGCTTCTTATCTCTAGCCATTCTTTTTTTTTCCCTGGCAAGAGTTTTAAATAACTCTAAGCAAGCATTTTATAAAGATCATGCTGTCTGAGGCATTCATGAAAAATATGAAGACTTACACAGTAAATCTACAAGCATGACAAGAAAGGGAAAAAGGCAGATAAAACACGTTGGCTCAGCATGATCTGAAACCGATTAGAGAAAGACAGACTGCCAATGCTCTTTGAATGAAACTCTCCAAACTTGTTACTTTCCTGCTGTTCTCTTCTGATCAATAAATTCAAGCAATTCCATTAGTCTGTTAATTCACTTAATTAAATAATATCGAGCATTACTAACCATAATGGATGAGCTGCTAACACAGCTCTGAATCAGAGTGCAATACACAAGATAGCCCTTTGTCTGACTACATTTTTCACAACTCAGTTGTTTTTTTAGAGACTTCAAATGCTTTAAGTATGGAAACTCAGACAGAGATAGCTATTTATTTAAACTCTTCCTTGTTAAAAAAAAAAAAAGTTTAAAGAAGGAAAACCTGTCGGTGTGATGTACTTTTTATTTTTCTCAGTGAACTCTAAAAGGATCTTCCTGTTTGCACTGCACTCTCACACTCTTATAGGACTGTGAATTCCACGAGTGGCCAGAAGTGTTCTGTGCCAGAATGTGATCAGTCACTGAGAGTTTGTACTGGCATCCACTATGCATCATTTACACACACATTTATTCACACTTTGCTTGGTGAAGATCTGATAGAATTCATAACACAATCAATATTCTCTCCACTTTATTAGCAAAACTTCTAAAAAAGCTAATTTCCTGTTCACAAAGGTAGGTTTTTGAACACTTGGTTTGAAATTCCTGCCAGGATTATCAAATCCTTTCAAACTCACTAACATGTTACTTCTAATTTTAGAAAGTCACATTTCAGTATTTTTGTGACAAAAATATTCTGTATTTTCAGCATCACACACTGTTTAATATGAAGACTTTCTAACACAGAATTCAAAAACAGTCCTAAGTCTAAGCAAAATGTTCAGAAAACAATATTCTTGGAGACTACATAAACTGGAAGGAGATAGCTGAGGTTCATCCTGTCTTCCTAGATATACTTCAACAGGCAGATGTGACAGTAACACTAGATGAGGCTTTCTACGACAGCCAGTCACACTGTCTTTGTTTTCTTTGTTTTTATTCCCAGGTTACTGAGGAAATTAAAGTTTAATGATCCAGAGTGTATTCTGTCAGTAGAAAAAGATATAGTTTTAAATGTCAGTGTTGGAATTAACTGATTTTAGTGAGTGACCAAGACTAAAAACTTTCAGCACTCTTTGATAAATGGGTTTGAAAAATATTAGATACTTAAATAGGTAATTCCCTATTAAATACTTCCATATTGAGCACGATCTCACTAATACTGTACAGAGTTCTTTGATGATGCTGAACCAACTTCTGTCATTTTATACATGCAAATAAAGGAAAGGTCCTTGATTAGAACTTTTATGTCTTTTATTTGACTATTAATTTTTTTTTTAATTTTTCAAATTAATTTTGGCTTAGTCCTTTCTAATGTCTTCATTCTACCCTATAAAAATGATAGAGCTCAGAGACAGGGAAATGAAGAGCAATGAAATTTCTCATCTCTTAAATGATAACAGCTGTTAACACCCATGTCTGAAGAAGAGGATAATGTGATAGAAGTATTAAAGTTTTAGAACAAATGCAAAGAAAAACGGCTAATGACTTTTAAGGAGTTGATTTTCAAGGCACATGAACATGCAAAACCCAAGAATATTAGAGCTGATACAGCAAAGACAAGGTCTACTTTGACACTGTGTGAATACAATGGCTTTTTGTGGAAGCAAGTCCATGTTGAAGAAAAATTGAATTCCTAAGGGAGTTTTAAAGTATAATGATTTAAGTTAAAGACTTAGAATAGAGCCAAGTTGAAATTCATTAAAATACTTAATTGCATTTAAATCTGGCTCAGTTAGCTGTGACCAAAAGTTGTTAGAAACTAAAGGAATGTTCAATAGCATATGTTGAAATTACACTAAGTCCATTTCCTAATTAGATGTCAACATAAAAAGACACCATTACAGCTAATACCACTGTTGGCAAGTTCAACAGCCAGGGCAGAGACTAAATAAATATGCAAAATGTAACACTCTCCTCTAAGAACTAGGGTGAGGCTTTTTGCACAGGCATTACGGAGAGTGGTATAACACACTAATTTATTCTAAGGCTTCATTTACAAATTCAGTTCTCACTCCTATTAAGTGGAAGTATGGAAGAAGATGACAATGTAATGGCACTCTTTGCAGTGCTGGAGTTTTCCTGAATGATACTTTGCATTCTTTCACCATTTTCTGTTATTGTTTGTTTTCATTCTCAGATGGAAAACATGAAGTGAATTAGACAGCTGTTTAGAAATACTGAAACTCTAGCAAGGAAAACCACCTAATTTTAGTTCTCTCATGTAAAACATACTCAATACATCTCAGAAGAGAGCATCTAGGAATATGAAAATAAGTATTAAAAATGTAATAGACTACCATGAAAAATATCATTAATTTAAGAAAATTTTCCACAAACAGTACAAAAGACATAGGCCACCTCTCCTACAGCTGACAAATTTAAACATATAGTACAACACTGAAGCTTCTGCAAGTCAGTGTTCATTTAGCCTGTGGTGCATCTCTAACAGTCGTCAGTGGTGGATCTTTCAAACCAGTATTGAAACCCACACAACATTGTTTTATTATGAAGTAATTTTCCTACTCTGATTTGGAGGCAAATTTTTATTCTCTCATCCTCACCAAACTGAACTTGCTTCAACACGGCCCTCTAAGTCACTGTGCTCTCTTGTGGCATGAGACATCATTAGAGGTGGCACTGATTATTCACCTCTGCCCTGAAATATTAGGAAGTCAACAGAAATTTTGTGGTTTTATCAGTCTCTTACAAATTACTGAAGGTATTAGGGGAAAAAAGGAACCAAAGATAGATCACGTATGCTGAGCTGCAAGTAGACGTGCTTTTTTGGTCCATTCTACAAATCTCAACTAGAATCTACACTTGCCTCAGTTGCCCAGGTGTTATGTGCATGTGCAAGGCTCAAGCACAGAACGAGTTCCCCATGCCGAAAGAGCCCTGAGCAGACACACCTGGGGCCAACAGGAGCCTGAGGTGAGGGGAGCGTTACTCACCACAGTCAGGTGCTGCAGCAGATAGGCCACGTCCACCATGTCGGCCAGAATGAGGAGCCTGGTGACAGCTGCCAGCAGGGAGCGAGCTGCTGGGACAACAGCCTGCCTCCTGGGCAGCGAGCAGGGATCGCTGGTGAACGCCTCTGCTGACACCTGCAAGGCCTGACCTGCAAAAGGAAGACAAATTCCCTTAGGCTGGATCACAACACCCAGGGGAAAAGAAGTCACTGAAGTTCCATCAGTTATTTGGCAAGTCACAAGTACTGCTGATAAATTTGGTATCTCTTTGTTGCCCTAATGCCTTGAAATGAAGGTCAGTTATTACAGATTGTGCAGGTTAATGTTCCACAATTTCCGTGATGTTCCCTTTCTGTTCTACTGCATCATTTAATTCTGAAATAATTCCCTTGGCCTTCACACTCTTACTCTTAACTGTATACAACAAAGCCAGGGGCTTTGTTAAACTTTTCTAGTCACTATTTGTTATATTACTATGTACTTTGGTGTCCTTGCTATTAAATAATTCCTGGTCACAGAAGGGAATCAAATATTGCTCTTCTCATTACAAATATAAGTTAATGGAATGAAAACCTCATACACTCAAACATCTGACTGACATAAAGTGAAGTCTGTGCCATGGAGCTAGTGACTGCCAGTAGACAACAATATACTGCTCTCCAACTTGAAGTTTGGTAAATGAAGTTTAACAATACAGACAGCAGTGACAAACACCGTAAATACCTGAAGGGAGGCGAAAAGGAGATGGAGCCAGACTGTTCTCAGTGGTGCCCAGCAACAGGGGCAGAAGCAATGGGCACAAACTGACATATGGGAGATTCCATGTAAGCATCA
>QWTY01049989.1:4445-21912 GCA_008033365.1 Pseudorectes ferrugineus | reverse complement strand
CCGGGTACTGCCCCCGGTACTGCCCCCGGTACTGCCCCGGTACTGCCCTTGTTGCTGCCCCCAGTACTGCCCCCCCGCTGCTGCTGGTGCAGCCCTGCCTGCGTCCTGCTGCCCTGCCCTGCCCTGCCCTGCCCGGGGCCACCGCCCGGCTCTCCCTGCTGCTGCTGCCTGTCCCGCCCTGTCCCTGCACACACACGCACAAACACGCACACGAACACGCGTGCACCTGGTCCCGGGGCTTGAGGATGCTGAGGACGGACTTGCCAGGGCCGGGCTGGGGTCCTTCCCGCGTCACAAGAGCTACAGGCAGGCGGCAGGGGTGGGCAGAGACCCCATCGTAACCCAGGGAGAGGAGGGAACAGGACCTCTAGGGACAATCAGTACTTGGGAACAGGGGCAGCATCAGCGTCACCAGCAGAGCTGGCTTCTCCCTGTCCTGTCAGTGGGGAAACTGAGGTACAGGGCAGCCTGACCCCATACACAGCTGCCAGCTTCCATATGGGCATTGGAGCCAGAGACACCCTGGTGTGGGGCATCATCCCAAAGCGGGGATACTCCTGGTGAAGGACACAGACGTGGCATGCAAAGGAGATGGCTGGGAGACAGCAGGAGGGGCCCTTGGGGCGGTTCCTGGAGACCCGCAGGGATCTGCACCTGCAGTTGCTCTGAAAAGCCACATCCAGGCCCCATGTAGGCCTGGTGACACAGATGCACAGCAGTGACACAGGGGTCCGTGGCAGCCAGGCATCCCCACATGGTGTGTCTCCACGGCAGAAGAGGCAGCCGGATAAGGGATGGGTGAAGGGCAAAGCTGTAAGGGAGCTGGGACATCTCCCAGCTGACCCGAACCCACGGATGTGATGGTCGGGTAAAGCTCAGTCCTGAAGGGAGAGCCACCAAGTCAGCTGAGGATAACTTTCAGGGAAACAAAAATAACAATCACTTTGCAGCTTTGATGAGAAGGCTTTAAACGTGCCATGGCCATGAGGGAGGGCTACACAGGCTGCCTGAGGATCTGGCTCCCAGCTCTCTACTAAGAGGGTGTTTTGAGTAAACACAGACACATTGCCAGTTGAAATGTCAGAAGCCATCTGATCAGACACTTGAGCATCTTTCTTGGCATTTATGGCTAATCTGCTAATTAGTCAAGAAAAGCAGTCTCCTCCTTAGATGCAAGGGAGCAGCAGCTGGGAACAGCACAAAGATAAAACAGATTAACTCTGCCCCATCCCCAGAACTCACATGTGCTGGCACAGTGGACAGGTCCAAGTGTTTCCCTGAGTACCTCCAGGTAGCGGGGCAGGAAGCAGTGAGACCTCCAGAAGAGGAGGAGGAAGCGTGTAAGCCTGGCACAGTTGCGGCTCACTGGGCGCTCGTTTGGATGCAAGGCAGGTGTCTGTGCGCCGCGCCGCGCAGGCAGTGGAGTCCTGTCTGAAGGCGTTGGGTTGCACGGGTAACACACTGCGCCTCTCCAGCTCCCCCTCGCTTAGGTAAAATCTCTTCTTTAAACGCTTGTATTGTTATCCTTGAACTGAGTGCAGAGTGCTGGGTCCAGCTGGAGCTCACTACGCAGGCAGGGACATGGGAAGAGTGTGCAGGACAGGGAGTGCTCAGGACACCGTGAGCAGGGGTTGTTCAGGCGAGAGCTCAGCCTGTCACAGGAACAGCCCTTCTCCCCTGCCCAGAATTACTTACCAGACCTGCTCCAGGAGGGAAAATACTGCACGAGAAAAGATGATCTGTCCTTTGCCTCACTCAGCAGAGTTCAGGACGAGTCTTTTTGAGGCTGTAGTTCCAGCCAGTTTAAAAGAGGGAAAAAAAATTAGCAAAAAGCTTCACAGAAAAAACCCACAACCTTGATCTATTTTGGATGTGAAAGAAGGTTAATATTTGGATATTAACCTCCCCTCAGATCACGGTCCATATACAGTCACGAGAGGAACAAACGCAGAGCAGCAGGAGAGCTGGAAGAGCAGAGCTTCAGCCAGCAGCCGCAGCCCCATCACCAGTGCTTACAGGGTGACCTCCAGTGGGATGAGGAAGACATGACAAATTTCCAAGTTACATGAAGTTACACCTTTATTTTAAACCCATCTTTGTGCATTATCAAGGAGGAGAAAGAGGGAAGAACAGGATCCTTTGGAGCTTCCCATTACCACCACCCCAGAACAGCCACAGAGCCACGGGATTTCAGGCTGGTTACAACAAGAGTCGACTGCTGCCTGTTTGGAGAGAAACCGACCACCAGCTCCGCTGAGCTGAAGGCAGCTACGTGTACATGATGCCAGACAGAGCTATATCCTGGCAGTCCTATGTTCAACCCCCCCGACAGGCTCACCAGAAGGACTCTTCAGGCACAGAAATGGCTGGCCCAGCCCCGTGCCCTGCTGTCTGTAGGCTCATGAGCCCTGGCAATGCTGGCAGCTGCCGGGGGATTCCACATCAGGTCCTGTCTCCCCTCTGTACCAGTCAGAACAACCTGCACCCGGCACACAGGCAGGCATCTGTCCCACTGCCCAGGCTGCGGCACCCCCGGGCACCTGAAACCTGGCTGGGGGAGCAGCCCCTCACTGGGGCTCACTGACAGCACACCAACAGTTCTTCCTCAAGCAGAGGCAATTCCCGTCTTCCAAGAACCCCTAAGGAGTACAGCCTGGCAGCCTTCGGCAAGGGAACTTGCCAAAACACATTTTCAGACAGCTATGATCACACCCAGTTGTAACAGTCCACTCCTCCTGCCCTCCCCTCACACCTCTGTGAGCCCCCGTGTTCAGCAGCAGCTGTGCAGCCACAGCCCCGGGCTGGTTTCTGCAGCTCCCCCGAGCCGCGCGCGGTGCCGCTGCCTCAGGGCTCCCCCGGCATTCCTCTGGTGGAGCGAGGGTGCTTCCCTGTGCTGCTGGCTCCCCGGCCTCCACCCTGCTTCCTCTTCATCTGGCCCTGAGATTCCGCTTTCAGTGTCTCAGTCCAGAAGGCGTCGAAAGATCCTGGAGCCTGGTACCCTGGCTCCTGAGGATCCAGGGCATCTTTGCTGAGTAGGACACATATGGCAGGAATGTTTCTCTTCACTGTCAAGGCATCGAGGCCTGCCTCAGGCACAATGGGTTCCCAGATTTCTTCAATCTGTCTGAAGAGCACTTTGGTGATCTGGTGCAGCTCCTTGAGCCTCCGTTTCATGATTTCCACACAGGTGATGGTCTTGCTGACGGCCTTGCCTGAGCCAGTGAAAAGAATCTGCCTCACCGAGTCCTGCTCCATCTTGCTCATGGCATAGCCCATCAGATTCCTAATTTTGCTCCCGTCTTTCACCTTCATTTCAATAATATCAGCAGGCAGGTCAGTGAAAGGAAGAGGACAAGGTTTCTCCACGATTTTGGTCTTCTTATAGTTCTCCATTCTGCAGTGCTGGAAAGGAAAATGGACCCATGAACACTCAGCCCACTGTAATTGCTGCACACAGAAATTCTTACCACAGTTAGCTACAACCTTTCCTCTGAAGGGCACTCTGAGCTATCAAGAGCTGGGAATCGTAAAAAGGCACAACCAAAAGATTAGCCCAGTCCTCATAAGGACATACCTACAGCATGGATGTTACCACAGGGCAGCCCAAGCCTTTACAGGCAGGCCGTGAAAAAAACAGCACTGGTGGTGTGGGCCTAAACAGGATGACATAAAAAACATTGCTGTATCTCAAGAGAAGACAGACCAAACAAGTGAGCTGGGGTTACTGAGAACAGAACTCGGGGGATGCTGGCCACAGCTGCACCAGAACATGCACAGGATGAATTCAAGCACAGTTCATGTGCAGCACCTCGTGTTATAGAAACAGGCTCATGGGGGCCTGGCCAGCCCAGCTGAGGATAAAACACTGCATATCACAGGGGAGATGGCAAGCCACGGGTTGCAGGAACAACAAAAAAAAAATGCTTCCTCGAGGGAAAGACAGAAAGGTCAGGTCTTACAGCTGCCGTCTCCGCCAAGGCAGATGCCATCCTGACCTAAGTCTGCTTGACCTGTGCAGGGCACTCCACGTCCCCACCGCACAGCCCAAGGTGTGTTACCCGCAGGCTCCTGAGTCCCGAGCACCCAGACCCGGCACCCCGCACCCCACCCTCCGCAGGTACACGGCAGCGCGGAGCCCCCGCTCCAAACCCTGGGAGCACACGAGGCCCTCACCCCCACACGGCCGCCGCCGCCATCGGTGCCTGGGGGCCCGGGAGGCCGGGCCGCGGCCCGGGGGCCCGTGGGGAGCCGGGACGCCGCGGTGGGATGCGGGAATGCCGCGGTGGGACTCCGGAATGCCCCGGTGCGGCGTAGGGCGTGTGGGACCCTCGCTCACCTGCGGCCGCCTCAGCGCGCCCTTCGACTCAAGATGGCGGCCGGCGCCGGGCGCGCGCACGCGCGAGGCGGGTGGGCGGGGCTCGGCACCGGGGCCACGCCCCATAAATCACCTGATTGGGCGGACTGGGCCGGGGCGGGGCGAGCTGCGGGCCCCGCCCACCTGCCGGTGCCGGGTGATGGGGCGGGCCCGGGACAGTCCCGGCTCCCACCGGCATATCCCGCTCTCCCTGCACCGGGAACAGCCACCGCGTCCCTGTGCGCGCACACCAAAGGGCCTGCGTGAGTCCCACCCTTACCTGAGCTCCCCAGGCATCTGCAGGCCTGCAGCCCCCACTGTGGTTTGACGACCAGTGAGGTTGCTGATGAGGGAGAGTACAGGGACCGGCAAGCTCTTCTGGACTTCCCGTGGGGATTCTGCCCCATTCCTGCAGGACTCCCAGGTCACACTCAGCTGGTCAGTGTCTCACTAATCTGAAGGGTTTGAGACCCGTACAAAAGCATGGCCTTGGAAACTCCAGGCTACACTCAGACCAGGCAAGGCACGGCTTGTGCCCCTCTAGGGAAAGAGCCAGCACGGGCTTTGGCTTGCAGCAGCCTCAGGAAAGCAGAGGCAGGATAAAGGCAAAAGCCGCTGCCTCCTCTCAGCACAGAGATGGGAGAATGGCAAGGCAGAAAAGCTCCGTAACACCAGATTCCCCTGGGCACAAGCAACTCACACGAACAGGAAGAGTGAGGAAGACTGGGGCACAGTCTACGGAAGACTGTGGGACTGGAAGGGATTTACCTGCCCTTGGCCCAAGGCTGGAAGGAACCACTGGGCATCTCCTGGAGGCTACCACGAGATCACTGCTTGGGGAAAAACCCCCCAGTCTGTGCCAGGAGCAGTCCTCACACCCAGGGAGAGACAGACAACCCAGTCAGTGTTCCAGGATTTTACTGTGGCCCACAGTAAGAACAGAAAGGGGTTTTAAAATGTGTTAAAACCAAGATGCATTTCAGGGAAGTGCAAGATTTGCAAACAGTGGCAGATTAAGGAGCAATGTGGCTTCAACTGGGGGCTGGCACAGCTCTGTGCAGAGCCGAGTGTCGCAGGATTCCCCCATGTCACTGCAGCATGCTCACGCCAAGCGGGAAGGAGCTGGAACCAGCAGGATGCAAGCTGTGCCACAGGGGCCCTGGGCTCCCCGCGCTCCCCGCTCTGCCATCACTCTGCCACAGGTTTCGCTTGCTTGGCCGCTTCCAGACGTGTCAGTATTTCATTCCACTGCACAAACTGCTTGGAGAGAAGCAGGGTCTGGACATGACACTTAAGGAAAGTAATATGGAAACCGCGAGGAAGAAACCAAGGTCAGAGCATCCTGACAGCTCCATTACAATCCTGATTCCTCAGGAGAGGCCCAGGGCACCAGGCTGTTGAACGCCTACACGGATTCAATCCATCCAGTGGCTGAGCCACTGCACAGCACCAAACACCCACGGGAGTCCAGGAGGCACTTCTGAACAGCACATACCACTGCAATGCAAGGGCTTTCTACACAGCTTCCCTACCCACTGTGGTTTCAGGATGTGCCTCGGCACTGGGATCCTATGCAGACAGCACAGGGACACAGGTGTCACCACATCAGAAAGGCTCTTAAACCCAGGGCTGGAGATCCAACAGGACCAGCCCTGAGGGAAGGGGTCAGTTCAGCTGTTCCAGGCCCAAGGCTCAAAGGATACCATTTTGTTGTAGTCCTCAAGGAGTGTCTTGACACTGTCAGTGAGATCGTGACGTTTCTCCTGCAAAGAGGGGAGACGCACTGCATGAGCAATACGTAAGTTGAAGACATCTACCCTTCCCAATCCCCGACAGCATGGCAGGAAACTCATCCAAGGACAGCACTGAGCTCAGCGCTCAGGCCCTGGCTGTGGCTGCTCACTGCAGCTGGACAGGTTTCCACAATAAAGAAAATGAAGCACCAAAGCTCCTAGGCTTGCACTGCTGCCTGCCTCTCCTCAGTACCCAGGCTTTGCTTGCCCCAGAGCAGAAACTCACAGCAAAATGCTGAAAGTGATCATTAGGAACTGCCCAGGCCACTCACTGCCAGCTCCAGGAGCGCTCAAACTGGGAGGGAAAGGGTGAAGTGACAGTGTCAACAACGTTCCAGAGACTAGGACACTGGAGGGGTGCAGTGCTTCACCTCAGTGTCTCAGTGAAAGGGGGAATTCAAGATGGTTAAACCCACTGCCGCTTACTACGTGTCACTGAAAGCTCTGTTTTGATCAGGGTTATGGTAGGCAGATTTCCAGCTTGGACTCAGTTGACAGAAATCCTGGCTCCTTTTCCCCCTTGGAGTACTTAAACTTCTTTAAGACTGTAGTAGACTGTAGTATGCATATTCTGACTGCAAAAAACTGCCATAAATGAGCAATCCCAGCAGTTGCAAATACAGGGGTGTCAGTACAGCCACTTGCAAAAGGTTCCTATGCCCTTCTAGTCAATACTGATAGGAATATTCACGGTACCTGCTGCTGTATGTGGATCTGTGAGAGCCGCTGCAGTTTGGCTGCATGGTCAGGAACCGCTGGAAGCACAGAGGAGAAATCAGTTTGGGTTGTTTTACAGTACATGAGAGTAGTTCCCAAAATAAGGCCCATTCCTCCTCTGTGAGCACAGCATGGCAGAACTCCACTCACTGAGTGCAAGTGCCCACACTACAGATTAAAAAAATCTACTTAACTACCCTGCACATGGCAGGAGCTCAGGGATGCCCACAGCAAGGGCTACTCAAGAACTACATCGGAGTAAACCACTTGTGTAGCAGTTGAAAAGGCATCTCTGTGCCAGGAACAGGGATGTTCTGGATGTAAAAGAGCTCACAGGAAGGAATGACCTGCCAGTCTCCACCCTCTCTGCCACACTGCTGTCTCTAGCCTGCTTCACAAGCTGCTCTATCACCTCCTTGACCTTGCAAGGGAGGCTAGAGCAGCATGAGCAGACCAAGTTTGTACCCAATGTACTCTCACACCACTAAGCTGTCCTCTTCTCTAGTCTCAGGCTCAAGAGAAAAGAAAGAAAACAGGACAGCTTAGCAGGTCACATTTGCAGCTCCAGCTTGCAGAAGAACGTGTGTACCTTGGATACTGGTGCTGTCCAAGATGGGCTGGAGGTTCTTCACCTGCTCCAGAAGGGCTGCACGGGCAGGAATAGCCTGTTCCTCTGTTGTGGGGGGACAAGAAGCAACATCAGTAATAACAAAACACTGCTTTGGCTTTTCACAAATAGTGGTAATTTTCCAGCTGATCTGTCTTTACAGAAAGGGGCTTGTTCATGATTTTATTTACACCTTGTGCTGCACGTCCCCGGGTCTTGATTCACACCAATTTCATGCAGGAGAATCTCCACCAAGTTTTAATGATAGGACAAGGAGTAATGGGTACAAATTGAAAGAGGGGAGATTTAGGCTGGATATCAGGAAGAAATTCTTTATTGTGAGGGTGGTGAGACACTGGCACAGGTTGCCCACGAGGTCGTGGATGCTCCAAGGCCAGGCTGGACAGGGCTCTGAGCAACCTGGTCAGGTTGGGGAGGTGCCCCTGTCTATGGCAGGGTGGGTTGGGACTGGATAGTCCTTGAGGTCCCTTCCACCCCCTTAGCATTCCATGACTCTATGAAATTCCATTCACAGACTATACCATCACAGGTTGATCAGATTCCTTGGGTCAAAAGAGGACAAGGCTACGGGGTGTTGAAATACACCCAAATGTCTTCTGTTTTTGCCACAGCCTGGAGAATTCTGGAAGTGGGGTGAGGAAACCATTCTAGCTCCAGCTTTTCTTAGCAACCTTTCATTAATTCGGGGCTAAAGTGATTTATCAATATGGGAGAGATCAGAGCTGATAAAACCGCAGTGTGGCTGTGCACAAGGGAGCACTGAGGGTGACAGACATCCTTGCACAAACCATCTCTCTGATACCTCCATGGGGCGTGCAGTGCCCCGCCTTTACAAATGAAGAAAAGAAACCCATCCCCATCCATCTTAGGTAAAGGACACTTTTTTGCAGTGCTACAAAAACCTGTTTCCCCTCGTTTTGTGCCGTACCTGCCAAGATGAATTGCAGCTTCATAGCATCTGGAACAGCCATCCTATCAATGTACTGGGGGTCAAGGTATTTTATTACATCTTCAACTGGAGGGATAAACAGGTTTGGAGACAAAAAGGAGGGGAAATGTTATGGCATTCACAAGTGCAACTTCCCCCCATACCATGTATCAGATCACTTTGCAAACACTCCTCACTTAGCTGCTGATTCATTAATTTCTATGTGACTTTGGAGCGCTGTGGCCAAGAACTGACAAATGGCTCGAGCCAGGAAACCACTGTGCTAGGGACAAATGCAAATCTTCCTTTTTGTCTGGACAACGATACCAAAGGTGAGTGAAATCTGCTTCCTCCCACCCTCAGGACAAAACCAGCCAACAGCCCCCCATCCTGGTCCTTAAAATCATTCATAAATACACAGTTTATGCTTTCATACTGAGCAGCCACTGCAGACTTGGACCACAATGACCCTCCCTGCCCCTCCCGTGACAACACACAGCAAAACCTGGCCAAGAGGCAGCTTTGCAGGACAAAGTACCCCCCCGTTTGGAGGCAGCTCCCCAGATCTGTCCACTGAGTGTGAACCTTATTGGTCCCACCACACACAGAGGGCAGAGCTACTTCAGCATGCCCAAGAAGTCCAAGTGTGCAGGAATTCATTTCAGGAGCTCATGCTCCGTGAAGCTTCAGGGGCTGCGTTTCACGCAGAGCAAATCCTGGCACTGACACGGGCAGATGGACATTAAATAAATAACAGGATGCAGCAGTCCATCTCCCACCTCCGACTGCTGAGCTGGAGGATCGCAAGCACAAAAACCTCCCTCAGTTACTTATTTCTGTTCCAAACACAGAAAATAAGGGCCCCAAATCAAAAGGTGTGGGGAAAGGGAAGGTGCTTCTGTATAGAGCAGCGAAATGCCAAGGTCTGGAGCTCCCCACTCCCGCCCTCCGCGATTCCTTCCCTTCCGCGAGACCCGCTCACTTTTCTTAAACAGGATTTTGATCCTCTCCCTCTTGCCGGCGATATTGCTCAGCGCCACCTGCACCTTCACCAGCTCGTCCGCCACCTGCAGAGGCACAGAGGGAGGGGACGGGGATGTCAGGCCCCGCCGGGCCACGGCACCCCAGGCCCCACCCGGCCGCGCCAAACGGCCCCCGACCGCTCTCCGCAGCTCCCCCCGGCACCTTTCGCGGCCCGCATCCCCCGCTGCCGAGGCCGACGCGCTGCTCCAGCTCCTCCAGCCGCCACTGCAGCCGCCGCAGCTCCGCAGCGCCCGCCGCCATCTTCGTGCCGGGCGGAAGTAGCCGCGCCTCACTTCCGGCGCGCCCCGGCGGTTGCCATGGCGGCGCGTTGCTAAGGACCGCGGTTGCCATGGAGACGGGAGGGGAGGCCGCGGATGGCGGAGCCGAGCCCCTCTCAGAGGATGCGGGGCGGTCGATGGCGATTTGCACTGCAGAGGGAGGCGTCCAGCCCTCCCGCTGCTCGGCAGGGCGGTCGATGGCGGTTTCATTCCGGCGTGGTCCTCCAGGAAAGAGGCGCTCGGATGTATTAAAAGGAATTGATATAGCGATCCGTATGGATGCAGGCCCTTTGAAATCCGGGAGGCTGCCGCGGGCTTTCCCCCAGGCCTCTGTCTGTCCGCATTCACCTTTCTCTTATCGACTGCCACAGGTGACACTTGCAAGGAAGAGAACCACTAATGAATGGTGCAGCAAACCCCAGCCCCACTGCTGCCTTCAGCTGGCACTCACAATTACACAGATCTCTGACAGGGATTAAATTAATTCATAGTAGCAGCATCCACCACAGAAAAAAGTTCAGAGGGTTTCCCAACTGCAGAGCAAGAGGTATCCTGGGGTGCATCGGGAAGAGCGTGGCCAGCAGGCTGAGGGAGGTGATCCTGCCCCTCTACTCAGCCCTGGTGAGGCCACATCCAGAGTGCTGTGTCCAGTTCTGGGCTCCTCAGGACAAAAGAGACAAGGAGCTACTGGAGAGGGTCCAGCAGAGACCACAAAGATGATTTGGGGTCTGGAGCATCTCTCTGCTGAGGAGAAACTGCAGGAGCTGAGCCTGTTCAGTTGGGACAAAATACTGAGAGGGGATCTCATTAATGCATGTAAATATCTCAAAGACAGGTGTCAGAGGGGATGGTGCCAGACTCTTTTCTGTGGTGCCCTGTTACAGGATGAGAAGCAGTGGCCATAAGCTAAAATAGAAGGAAGAACTTCCTTATGTTGAGGGTGGCAGAGCACTGGAACAGCTGCCCAGGGAGGTTGTAGGGTCTCTGGAGACATCCAAACCCCACCTTGATGTGCTCCTGTGTCCCCTGCTCCAGGTGACCCTACCTTGGCAGAGGGGGTGGACTGGGTCATCTCCAGGTTCCCTTCCAGCCCTGAGGAGTCTGCGATTCTGTGAGTTTTCAAAACACCTTTTGATGTCATTCTCCGTTTCCCAGGGCTCAGCCTGCAACTGCCCCATCATGTCCACATGACTTCAGCAGTGCCAGGATGAGCATGGGGCTGGGTGTTGCACTCCATACCCCAGGCACCAGGGTACAACAAGTCAGGGTTCCAGGCCTCTCTTTTAGATAAAAACCATCTACTAATAGCAGGTGCTTTGCTAACATGGCTGGTAATGTGGGACAGATGGATTTGGGGAACCCTCCCATTGCCCTTCGCCGAAAGCTGAACCCACCGTGCCCTGAAAAATCTTTGTCCTTGTAGAAGTGTTCCAACTGAGAGTTGTACAGGCCTACCAGGATGCAGGAGGGAGCTGTGGGGTGGCCCAGTGCCCCAGCAGCCCCAATGCCCCCCCAAAGCACCTGCAGGAGCTGTGCAGAGCACTCGGGCGGCAGGAGAAAGCTGAGGCTCCGTGTGTGCTGCCTTTTCTTCCCAAGGATCAATAACTGGGATCTTCAGAGGGGAAGAGCTGAGCTTTGTTCCACAAAGGCGACAAATAGAAATGGCTTCATTAGCAGAAGTGCCTGGGGGCTGCAGAAGGGGCCGGGGGCTGCAGGGGGGGCCAGGGGCTGTGCACACAGCGATGGTCTGTGCTTAGAGAGTACCAGCTCTACTGTGGTCTGCACCCGGCGTGATGGGCAATGCCCCAAACACACAAATGCCTGTACTAGAGGGTCCCACACCACCCAGTACCCTGAGATGAGAAACTCAGGCAGTCCTGGGACTCAAGCACTAAGGGGGCTTTGGGAGTGTCCCATCCACCCTTTAGAGTCCCATCCAGTTTGCAAGCCTTGGAAGGGAGCTGCAGCCACAGCACTGACTGCCCACAGCCCAGCACATGGAGTCTGTTCCCTGCTCCGTGGGAATGAGAGGAGGCCTTTGACCACATCCCCATCCCTGGAGCCTGCAGGGCCACACTGATGCAACCACCTGCCCCCGGCCCAGTGCTGAAGCTGGATCCAGTGTTCCTCTGGCTAGGCTGGATTGTCCCCTCATCCTCTGCCTTCTCTCTCCTGTTCAATTACAGTCCCCGCAGGACATGGGGAAGCAGGCATCAATCACGGCTAGTTACTCAGGTGACAGCAGCTGTGTCCCCAAGCTCCCCAGGGAGCATGGAAACACACATCACCCTCTGAGCCTGGTAATGAGTGGGGACGCGGGCCCGCATGTGCCCTGCCGGCTCCCTGGGGCTGCGGTGCTCGATGAGTTGTGGCCAGCACTTCACAGCAGTGACAAGGGACACAAGACCCCAATTAAGGCTGCATCAATCCCACTCCAGCTCTTCTTGGTACACTCACAAACACCTCCTCCCCCGCCTCGCCCCCTCCCCCTCACATACACACACACCTTGTTCATGAATCTTCCCCCAACCCCGGTGGCCAGACCACAGGGGTGGGCTCGCCAGACCACCGGTCCTCTGCAGGGGTTCTGTGTCACCCCCATGTCCTCAACACGTCCCCAGCGTGACACCCCCCTCCTCCGTGTAACCTCAGTGTCACCCCCGTGTCCCGAGGCCGGGTCCCGGGCGGGCAGCGCTGCTGCAGCACCCTGGACAGCGACAGCGATAGCCGGGTGGGCTCGGGGGTCCGGGCTGGGGCTGCCTCCGGAGGGCTGGGGCTGTCCCCTTGCCCTGGGAATCCGGGCTGGGGATGTCAGCCAGAGTCCCTGCTGTTCCCGAAGGACTGGGGATGTCCTCGAGGGGCTGGGTTGGGCCTGCCGCCGAGGAGCTGTGTCCCCGGGAGGCTGGGTCTGGCTTCAGGAGGGACCCTCAAACAGGAGTTTCTGCCCCCTTGGATGCAAAGGACCCGGCTTAATTGATGCCGGGGTGGACCTGTCTTCGTGGCTGCCTCTGTCTGGAGTGACTGTCCCCACGGGAGCCCCCTGTGCCTCTTCAAATGTACAGGTGGCCGCACACGTGTGGAAGTCCATGTGTGAGCAGCGTGAGTGTGCATGCCACTGAGCTTGTACAAGGGAGCACAAGTGACCACCCGTGTATGTGTCTGTGCCTCCCAGCTCCACCACGGTCACCTGTGTCCTCTGTGGGCACTGCTCAGGTACCAGGCTGGCCCAGTCCTGCTGGTGTCTTGCCAGCTGCAACCTCAGAGCCCCATGGCCACAGTCTCAGCAGCTCCAGGGCCGTGTTCCTTTCCCAGCACAGGCAGCCTAACAGGATCCCCACCCACGGGTGAGCTGCCACTGGGGGCTCGTGGGGGCAACCAGCCCCACAGCCTGGCTGGCACAGCTGGAGTTGGTGCCCTGTCTGATCCAGCCCATGTCTGAGGGCTCTGGTGGGTGTAGGGCACCCGTTTGCAACTCAGAGCTCCCAGAAACTGAGCTGGAGGCAAGCGTGAGGTGGGCTGGGAAACCTCAGGCACTACAGCTGTTACCCCAGGGTATCACAGGCTGTCGGGGTGTCCTGCACCTCTAAACTGGGCCCTGGAGCTTGGTGGGTGGCACCAGGCCCCGCATACCACCCTCAGCACCGGTTTGGTTCAGAAGTCCGATTCCTTTAATAGATACACGGAGTCGCGCGGCTGCGGTGGGAGTGCGGGGAACGGGCCGGTGCCGCCGAGCCCCCCGCGCTGAGGTAGAGGTGAGCGTCGCTCCACGCTCACCTGCTTTGGCACCCTGGGGCACAAGCGGGTGGGGGAGGCGCCCGCCCAGCCCCAACGAGGTAGTTCGGAGTGCCCTCTGTCTCCCTGTCACCCGCCTGGGGACCCTGGCACCCAGGCAGTCTTTGGTAGTGGGGGGGCTCTGCTGGGCCTCCCTGCCCTCCCCCCACCAACAACCCCCCCCCCGACGTTAACCCCCAACCCCAGCCCCACCCCAATAAGCTCCACCCCCACCATTCCCACCAATATCCCCATTATGTGCCCCCCCAGGGTGATCCCCCTGAGCTGAGGACCTGGGGGGCTGAGGTGCCACCACCCTGGGGGTGTCTCAGGGCAGAGGCAGCAAGCCCAGGCAGCGCAGGAGGGCTGGGTAGGGGCGTCTGCAGTGGGTAGGGGGTGCAGTATATATATAGGGGCTGCAGTGTATAGGGGCTACGGTTCATAGGGGCTGCAGAGTATCGTGCCTGCAGTGTTTGCACGGAGGGTGTGCATGGAGAGGTAACGTGGGCACCAAGGGTGTGTGTGGGGGATGCAGTGTACGCGTTGAGGCGTGTACAGGGGCAGCAGCGCGTGCATCGAGGTGGGTTAGGGGCTGCAGGATGTAGGGGATGCAGCATGCAGGTCCCGGGGGGCCCCCAGGCAGCAGGGCAGCAGGAGATGTACGGGGGTCACCTGGGGGTGGTGCCTTGGGAAGGAACTTTTGTGTGTGTGTGTGTGTGTGTGTCAGAGGGCACGCATGGGGATAAGGGACAAAAGGGCCCACATGGGTGTTCCCAGCCTTGCAAGGACACAGCTCAGTATTGCAGCAAGAGGCTCCTTTGGGTTCCCCATCCCACCCTGGTGGCCCAGCTGGGTCCCACAGCTCAGCCCCCCCACCCTGGGCACCCCCAGCTGCTTTCAGGGTGGGGCCACATCTGCCTTACGGCGAGGTGCTAGTGGGAGTGTGGCTCTGAGAGGAGGCTGGGAGCAAGGGGTTTGGAGCAGGCATGGGGTTGGGACGGGTCTGGGTGCTCCCTCCACCAGGTGCCAGGGTGGCTGAGGGCCGGCGGGCGAACAGGACACCTGGAGGACAAGAACAAGCAGGTTAGGGCAAGCCCAGGGTTGGGGGATTTGCTCACCTGGCCCCCAGCACCCAGGCTGGGGAGTGTGGGCCCAAGACTCATGGGGGCTCCAGCCCCCTCTCACCTATGGTGTCTCCCCCAACCCAGTCATCCTCACACGCGTGGGGCAGCCTGTGGGGTGGCCCAGGGCCCATTTGGCTGGCAGCCCCACATGTTGCTTAGCCCTGACCTTTCCAGCTCGTTAAATATTTAAGTTCTGAAGGCAAAGTCATCGATTTTAATTGTGGGGTGTCTCAGCAGGACAGGCATGGATCTGGGGGTCATGGGATGGGCTGCTTAGCCAGGCTGGTGCACATTGGCACCCCAAAGGATCCTGTGCTCCAGCAAAGCACCCCAACATCTTTCCCTGCAGCATGCTCTGCAATCAGCCAAGCCCCATACCCAGCCAGAGACACTCTGGGCAGACAAGCATTGGGGTGACCCCAAATTAAGCCCTGCCTGCGGGACCCCGGGGTGTGGAATGACCCTAGGCGCAGGGTCACTTCTCAGCCAGAGTCCATCCATCTGTCCATCTATTCATCCCCCACTTTAGCCCTTCATTGCTGGCACCTGCTTTGGGCCAATTTCCATCCTTGTCAACCCCCTCCTTCTCCTGCCCCCTCTCCCCAAGCCCTGCCACTTCATTACAATGGATTTTATAGTAAAGACATCAGATTGAAGGAAGGACTTGCTGGCCAGGCAGTGGCTATAAGTTATTGGATTTCCCGGCCGCAATTACACAGGCCAAGCGGCCCTTCTATTTACCTGTGTAGACAACTCCATTTATTTCTATTGACATGTTGATACTGCTAATGCCGTTGGTGGACAGGTTCAATGCGGTCTCCTGTCTGTCATCTGGGGAAAGGAAATACCAATATGAGTGTTAAGCGAAACAGAAACAAGAACCTGTCTGAGACAGATAAGCCGGGACCCAGTCCCTCTGGGCATCCATACTCCTCTCCAGTCGCTGCTGCTGCTCCCACCTCGGGTGCCAGGGAAAGGAATGACCCAGGCTGAGGTGTTGAGTATCGTTACCTCGGTTGGAGATCTTGACGTTCATGGGGAACTGGGAGGCCACGGCCAGGAGGTTGTGCTGAAGCGCGTGTTGCACCAGCCGCTGCTGCTCCTCCGCTGTCAGGGCCACCTTCTTCTCCGGGGGCTCCCCTGTCTCCAGCTTCTCCCGCAGCTGCTCCAGCACCACTGCCTGTGAGGCGGCTGCTGCTTGGGCAGCTGTGAGATGGTGGCTGGCCAGTCCCACCGGGATAGCGATGCGCCCTGGCACTGATGCTGCCAGCATTCCGTCCTCTGCAATGACCAAGACAGCTCAACCCTCATTGCCACCCCACCTCACCACCCCCAGCTGGTGCTAACTCCACCCCGCCAGCAGTGGGGCAGGACAGGCCACCACTCCCAACATCTGGGCTTGGTTCTCCTCCAAAGCCAGGGGAAATACACTTGTTTCACTCCCTGAAAGGACTAAAAGAACAACATTGTTCCTATTTTCCCCAGGGCAAGAGCAGAGAAGGAGCACCCCCACTGCTGGAGCAGTGTCCATCCCTGGGAAGAGATGGTGGCCGCAAGGCAGATGGGATCCTCACCCACCTTTCTTAACACTGTGCACTTGGCCGAGCTGGCCACAGCTGTGTGTGGAGATGCTAAGAGCCGGCAGAGGCATTTTGGGGGTGCCCAGCAGGGTTGGGGTGCTGGCTGGCGAGTAGTTGAAGAGTGCTGTGCCAAAAGTCTGCCTCCGCCCCTCCCGACGGTTGCTGTCGATGGCAGCTTGGAGCTCTCCGGGAGAGCTGAGCGCCCGCTTCTCACATTCGTAGGGATACAGGTACTTCATGTATCTGCACAGGGAGAGAGCCAGGGGGAGATCCAGCATCCTGCACCTCCCAGCCAGCCCCGTGCTGAGCAAACAGCCCTTGGGAAGGGGCAGAGCCCTCCAACCACTTTTGTGGTACTCCATGCCAGACCCCACCCAGGGCTCTGGGACATCTGGGCCAGGGGGTGCCCCAGGGCAGGTGTCCCCTGCCTGCCGCCGCTGCCAGGCACTCACTGTGTGCGGAGGGTGAAGGCAGCGCTGGTGATGGAGGTAGGTAGGTTGAGGCCCTTGGTGATCTCCCGCCAGATCTTCTTGTTGATGACTTCGACCAGGCCACCCTTGTCTGTCACCAGCTGGTACAGTGTGTACAGGTCCAGCACTTGCTTGGCCATGATGGGGATGCGGTTCACTGGCGTCCCTTGGGGAGGCACACAGGGGACAGAAGAGGGTGTGGGGGGCTGCCCACAGGGGCCCTTATTACCTGGGAACACAGCCCCACCTTCCCCCCACTGCCGCTGCAGGTACCCACGATGGGAGGCGCATCTCTCCATGCCCAGGTGAGCACCCGTGGGCACCTGGGGTGCAGGCAGGACCCCAGGGTGCCTGTGAGAGTGGCACTGTGCCCAAAAGCAGGGGAGACCCCAGCACGGTGGCACAGGGTCACCTTTGATGGAGCTGTCAGTGGGGCCGGGTATGCTCTCATCTGGGATGTGGAGCCACAGTGGGACAGGCAAAGTGCCTCCTTCAGACACCCTTAGATAAGGTTGTCTCTCTACAATTCTTAGAGCTACCTGTACAGCACCAATCTACAAAATCTCTCAGAGCATCCTAGAAAGACTCACTCCATAACACTCTTGCAGAGACCCATAAAGAGAGACTCCATCTACACTTCAAAAACAGACCCATCCTATAACCTTTCTGAAGAGGGATGACCCCCACAACCCTCCTGGGAGGACTCACCCTACCATCTCTCTGTGGAGAGGTTTTCTCTTCCAGCTCCAGACTCTTCCAAAGAGTTCCTGAAAAACTTCCTAACCTCACAGATGGCCCCAG